>CAJQZM010040616.1:0-43388 GCA_907164665.1 Colias nastes | reverse complement strand
TTTGATTTGCAGGTGTCACCATCCACAGATTTCCGAATCCAGAAAAATATCCAGAACGATTTAGAAAGTGGGTAGACTTGGCAGGTGATACACTAAAAGACATCAGTGATGGAGAAATTTTCAAATCTAAAAAAATTTGTGACATACATTTTTTGGAAAGCCATAAAAATCGCAACAATCGCTTGAGTGCTTTAGCTATTCCTGTGAAGAACATACACGGTAAGTTAATGTAAATATTTAAATCTTGATAAATTAAAAAAAAAAACAAATTATATGCTCACGAGGCCGGTTTCAAACTCGCGTTTTTTTATATAAGTATAGGCTATATCATCATGCTAAGACCAACAGGAGCGGAGCAATGTGGGTGAAACCGCGGAGCACAGCTAGTTTGTAATTTATTACTAATTTATTTAGTTACATTAGGTATACAAATAACAATTTTTTATCAGTTAGTGCAATTACAACTTGAGATCAAGATGTATTTATTGACTTTGTTATATTATTGTTATTGGCTATCTTGTTGGGTTCTAAGCATCTAATTTTCATTTGATTAGCATTAGCTAAACTTGTTAAATATATTTATGAATTATGATATTAAAAAAAAATACACAAAAATTCTTTGTTTGATTGATTCTTGGCCGATAGGTTATTTTAATACTAGACATAACTAAAAATACAAGCATACATTACACATAACTTAATACTGCTTTATTACAAACCATTATAAAGTCATATTTAATTTAAGTGAGTACGCTTGATAATACAGTATATAATATAATTGTATGCAATATTAAATGATCATTCCAAATGATAAATGTTAACTGAACCTATGAATAACTTTCAAATACCATTTATATGATAAAACACTATCATACTGTAGGATGACAAAAATTGATTGTTGTGGATGAAGTTGTAAATAACTATTTATAATTTCAGGGTTGTCTACTATTACTGCTGTGAAAACTGTAGAGCCCACTATGAACATACCATCTTGTGTACTACAACAAGTGACTGGAGTCACTGCATTAGATGAGCCTGGACCTAGTATGTATGTGCAGCCAAAACCATCACTGCTGTCAGGTAAATTAACATTAAATACCTATGTGCCTAAGCTTTGCTGGATATTTTTTTAATTAATCATATAAAACATTTTTATTTTTTTGTTATAATATTATTTTAATTTTCATCATTCAACCAACCACAGTATTTTATATAATTCTTCCATTACAGGTACAAGAAAGAAGTCACAATGTCTGCATTATTATAAAACAACTCAAAAACAAATAAGAAATTTAAGGAGTGAAATATGCAGATTGAAAAGGAAAAATAAAAATTTTAAGTCACGTTTGGCTGATGCTGAAAAACTTTCAATGAAAAAATCATTTGAAAATGTCACAAAGTCAATGTCTTTGCCATCGAGACTTTTAACAAATATGCAGTTTCGGGAATCCGCGAAAAAACCCAAAGGACGTCGATTCACTACTGAAGAAAAAATTTTAGCAATGGCATTGTATAAAAGGAGCCCAAAGAGCTACTCTTTATTATACAAATGTTTCACATTGCCATCTGCTAAATCTCTCCGAAATCTGTTAGGCAGAATTAAAATCAAGCCAGGCATAAACACTCTCATCTTTGAGAAAATGAAGGAAACTGTGGACAATATGAGTGCTGATGATAGATTGTGCACACTCATATTTGACGAGATGTCAATTAAACCACAAGTTCATTATCTTGCTGCCTCTGATGAGCTTAAAGGATTTGCTAATATAGGCCCAACAAAGATAGCTGATCATGCATTAGTATTTATGGTTAGAGGCATAAAAATAAAATATAAACAACCAGTAGCTTATTTTTTTACACAAAGTTTAAAAAGATTTGATTTAAAAAATGTAATAAAGGAGGTCGTAAAACATGTAACAGCTACTGGTCTAAACATAATTGCTACAGTGTGTGATCAGAGTATGGTCAATGTTGGGGCAATAGAAAGTCTAATAAATGACACGAAAATAGTCTATTTAAAACAAGGCAAATCTTGGAGGGGTGAGATAATGATGGTGGATAAGGTAAAAATAATACCTTTATATGACACGCCTCACTTATTTAAAGGCATAAGAAATAATTTAATGTCAAAAAATTTAAAATATCTCCATGAAAAAACAGAAAAAATTGTTAAGTGGGAGTATTTCCAGGAGGTATACGAAGCAGATAAATCCTATGGAGAATTAAGGTTACTACCAAAGATTACCGAAGAACATGTCAATACACAAAAAATTAACAAAATGAAAGTGAAAACTGCAACACAATTATTCAGCCATTCAATGGCTTCCGCCACCAAACATTTGTATGATGCAGGAAAAGTTTCCTTCGAGTGCACACAGTTAGTTCCCGTCATATTGTTATTGGACAAATTATTTGATTCTTTAAATAGTAATACTTTCTCTATAGAAAATGGAAAAGTGTATAGGTCAGGTGTAAAGCACAATTCACCCCATCATGAATTATGGAAACAAGCCATAAAATTTTTAAAAGAAATGAAATTTATAGAAAGAAAGGTAATTGGCAATAAAGTACGTATTCTTGAAAAGACGGTACCATCTATAAAAAATCTTATCAAAACTATAGAGGGATTCCAAGCTATTTGGAAAATATTGCACAATAAGTATGAATTTGATATCATGTTATGTCGCAACTTTAATCAGGACCCAATCGAAAACTTCTTTGGACGTGTAAGAAGTCTAGGGATAAGAAATGTAGCTCCTAACATAATTAACTTTGAGGGCGCATTTAAGGCACTTTTGTTAAGCAATTTTTGTTCTTCCCATTCCCTCAAAGCTAATTGTGAGGAAGATATGAGCACATTTTTACAATCCTTAGACTTCTTATTAACAAAGACAGATAATATAACTAAGATTGCAGATAAAGAAAGAGAAACATTTTATATAAACGAAGAAATTTTGCAGAATACAAACATATCTGATGGAATGCAAAGTAAAGGATATGTTTGTGGTTGGGTCCTGAAAAAAATTTTACAAAACCTTCGTATTGGAGGTTGTGTTAGATGTAAACAAACCATATTTGCGACAGAACATATTTCATCTCATTCATCATTTATTAAATCAAAAGAATATGCAAATTCCAAATGGCTATGTTATCCTTCCAATGAAGTCGTGGAATGTTTTAGTGAAATTCAAAATATAACCACTGCATCACTAAAAAGAAATATTAATGTTATATGTGTAAAAAGTAACATAAACAAAATTATTGACATATTTGTTAACTTTGAAATATTTAATTGTGATGAACACAAAATTAATTTCATTAAATTATTCCGCGACAAATCTGTTAATGTTTTAATTTATAGTTGGTGCCGTTCGGTTAATAGAATATTAAGCGGCAAAATAAATTATGATGGGGATGACGAAATAAAAAATTATGCTAAGGCCTATTACATTAAACACCAACACAATAAAAATAAGAAATGATTCTATGCGTTTTATTTTATTCACTGTACCCTTGATTGTACCCATACACATCATCGAAGAATACTATGTGTATGCTACCTTGGACTGTATATACGCAGCTGTAAATAAAAACCCACAAGATTGATAATTCCAAAGCTGCGTGTATACGTTCTCGGTAGTATATACATTATTAAAAAATATGAATCTGTAAAATATATAGCTACTAGAGGAAAACCCGGCTTCGCTCGGGTGAAATTTGACTCATAATACACGTCTAGTTGCAAAATGTAGGTAGAAATTTCTGTAGTCATCGGTTCTCAAGGAATATTAAAGGAATAAGCAAGGCATAGATTCGTATAGCTTCGTTCGTTATGTTTAATAAATATAATAAATAAAAACTGCAAAAGTTTTTACACAAATTATTTTTAATTTGAATTTTAACATCATAATTTGAATTTTTACATCATCGAATCTTCGAACTCGAGAGAAGGCAACATAGAGCTGTCCATGGGTGAACACAGGATTAGGTAAAAATATACCGATTTTGTCGAAAGTTTGTCCCTGGCATTTGTTAATTGTCATAGCGAATGCTATGCGAATGGGAAACTGAAGCCGACAAAATTTAAAAGGCAGTTGACTGTTAGATGGCTGGAGACGAATTCGAGGAATAAAAACTCTGGTTCCAACATGGCTACCACAAATAATTTCGGCATCAATGACACGTGAAGCTAACGCTCTAACAATAAGACGGGTTCCATTGCACAACCCAACAGAATTTGTTTTAGAATTTGTTTTAGAATGTGTGGTGGTAGTCCTGCAGGCGTTATAGTATTTAGAAATTCTACGGGATAGTTTAAAACATCATTATGGTCGTCCTCAACCACAGCGTCAGAACTTTCATAAATTTTAAGCAGGCCGGGGATTTTTTCGACAACTTGGTCGTTCAATTGAAAACAATCATCGTTTTTGGGAGTAAGGATAGCTTTCATTGAATAACTTTTATAATCATTTGTGTTCAGGGAAACACCAAAAATATGGTCTACAATTGAATTATCTACAATGCATCGTTGAGGCAGTTCAATGTGGTCGTCATCATCTTCATTAGCTGATCCATCGCCTACCTTTAATACCCATAGAGCAAACTCCTGTAATTTCCTGTAATTAAAGGTACAGTAGATTATGTATTTTAATAAGATGTAATAAACGTGAACTGTGTCCTTTGTTGGAAATTCTATAATAAATAAATAAATAAATAAATAAGCACAGACTAAGTAGAGAGCACAGAGTTCTATTGCTATGGTAGAGAGTATACACTAAACAAAGTAAATTACAATGACATTTGAACTAAAACTTCGACTTTAAGGTTATGGTTAGTATTCTTCTTTCTATGGTTTTGATCGCAATCGGCCAATCTTAGGTTTAAAGAAAAAACACATAACAAAAAGTATATCATAAAAAAGTGTCAAAAACAATATTTTCGAGAAACGTCAACGACTGACGAAAAGTATTTTTTGTTATGATTCACTAAACGTTGGCGAGGCGTATCTAAGCAACGGAACGTTTTTTTGATGGCGACTGTGGTTTGCTTGGTTTGTCAGTGCAATTGAAATTTAACGAAATTCTCCATAATCCGAATTTTGCGGATATATGTTGTCGACTCAAAATTAATATTTTTTTATGTTTTGTTATTCATATAAGGTTTCGATCGAGTCTACCGTACCCTTTGACGAAATTATTAATATAGATATATATATATTTGCAATCAAAGTTTCGGAATACGTCTAATAGATGGCGTTCATAAACTAGTTGGCCAAAAAATGCACGAAGTTGGTTCTCTATTCCCACAGTATTACTTTACTCTATGGCCGGCACTCATCAAATCGCGAGCGTCGGCGACAGTTGTTTTTCTTTGTCTATTTTTGATTATTAATATGTACTTAAAGTTTGCATACAAGTTTTTCTGTATTATCTAAACGAAGTAATACATCATCAACCTCGAGCAAGTTGTTTTATTTGTCTAATCATAGACAATTTTAAAAATGCCACGTACTAATTGCGCAGTATTCGGCTGCTTGAATTCAACTATACCAATTATACCACCAGATGATTTTGTTCAATATGTCGAGAAAATGGATAGGTAACATTTTCGTTGCTGCTTTAAGAGAGAACGCATAAACTGTAAAGTGGCTGAATTAATTTAAAACGAATTAAACATAATCAGTTACTTAAAAAACTGTTCATAACATTGAGAATATTTTACACTATAAAATTTAACAATAAATTCCGAATTAGTCGTAGTAGACGAAAGTATTTTTCAGTAAATAATTTGTAATTTTTTTTCTTCGAAAAAGGCATATTATGTAATGGTTATTTTAATATCTATACATATAATAAAATCGTAGGAAAGTCAAAACTGTAGATTGAATATTTTTTTAAAAGAATACTTGGGACAATAGATACCGAAGCCAACAATATAGTTAGGCTACAAACTGAAACAATCGATATTTATTTAACGTGAAGTGTTGTATCATTGACATCACTTTTCTATACTATGTATCTTTGTCATTCAAAATCTGTGGATGTGTCACCCGCTACTATCGATCCCCCTGAATACCCTTATGATTCTCGTAAACACGCTTGCTTGTGTGCGTGAGCCATTTCGAACGTTTTGTATGAAGTTTCCTTATGACACAGAATACATAATAGTAGCTAAACGCTACAGAACGGACACTCTCCGCCTCCCGCCAAAATTAAACTTACCTCACCCCCGCGCGATCAGACATAAAATGGGCCATATTTTTCTGCAAGGACGATACGCAACGAAGATTGACAACATTAATCAAATTGACTTAAAGTAATTTTATTATTTTGGATTTGTGATTATCGTTTTTCGTAGAAAATGGTTAGATATTGTGCTGTTTACGGATGTATTTCATCAGAAAAACGCGAATTTTTTTTTACGCTAGTCACAAATGTGCCAACCATAAAGCGTTAACACACACATTTGCAGTCTCTACAGTGTGACTGTCAAAACGATCATTTTGTATGGAGTGTCCGGGGTGTGCCCTAACCTTGCGTTTTTTAGAGGACGCAATTTTGTTTTTTTGATGTGTAGGGGGGGTCAGTGTGAAGCTAAAACCAAGTTTGTGGGGTCGCCACCCTTGTCCCACGGCCGCCATCTTGAAAATAGCGGTTGAAATGGTTTTTACGATATATCTCTTAAACTATTTAATTGATAAAAAATATCGTTAACATTATTTGTTGCAAATTAAATTCTCTACAACTTTGGTGTAGTAACTTTTAGTCGTAGAACTATAAATAAAAAAGTTATAAGCGAAAATGTTCAGAAATTAGAGCCATTTATATTTTTCAATAAAACTTTTTTTTATCATTTTACGAAGAAATGATATCAGACCATTTTTGTAGATTGTTTTTCGAGGAACAACTTTTATGTACAACATTTTTTCATAACGTCAATAACTAAGGTTTTACAGCGCTCTGAAGTGAGTACTATTTTTCAGTACTCTTAACTATACATATATTGGCTATTGGCTCTTTTCTCATACTCCAGAACAATAGAAGCACACTGCAGAACATTTCAGACGCGCTTCCAGACTCTACCTCCTGGGTGGTGGGGAAAAGATTCAATAATTAATTATTAGTGATATTGCAAAATTAATTATTAAAAATATTATAATAACAAAAAAAAACCATTACTGATGACAAATTATTATTAGTACACACATAATATAAGTATACTGTATAGTTCAGAGTACTGAAAATTAGTACTCACTTCGGAGCGCTGTAAAACCTTAGCTATTTAATTAATGAAAAAATGTTGTATATAAAAGTTGTTCCTCGAAAAACAATCTACAAAAATGGTCAAATATCATTTCTACGTAAAATTATAAAAAAAAGTTTTATTGAGAAATATAAATATCTCTAATTTCTGAACATTTTCGCTTATAACTTTTTTATTTATAGTTCTACGACAAAAAGTTGCAGGATCAAAGTTGTAGAGTATTTAATTTGCAACAAATAATGTAAACAATTTTTTTTTATCAAATAAATAGTTTAAGAGATATATCGTAAAAACCATATCAACCGCTATTTTCAAGATGGCGGCCGTGGGACAAGGGTGGCGACCCCACAAACTTGGTGATAGCTTCACACTGACCACCCCTACACATCAAAAAAATAAAATTGCGTCCTCTAAAAAATGCAACCCCAAATGTAACTTTTCAATGGACCATTACTGTATGTATCTGTATATTGTGCTACGTCCTTATGTATTTTAGAAGACTTATGAAAATACTTCAATTATTATTCCAGATTCACAACTGACGACGAAAACTACATCTGTGAATTTACACAGCATCTGTTACATTCGACGTAGTTTTTACCAATACTTTTCAACAGCCACGATTTATGTACCAACTTTCAAAACTAATTTTTTGCTCCACTGCAGTTTTAACGTATGAATTTCGAGAGTAATTTTGATGTTCCTGTAATGAGGCGGTTAGTTTGTCGATACCAAAAATTACATGTATTTTTTGGTTTGACGCACGTAAGTAATATAACCACATTATTATTTTAAAAATGTCAGTTGATAAAAGAGTAATGTTTTAGCAATGATGGCAGTTTATTTTTGTTTGTGAATATTTTTTGGCACGCTGAAGTGGAATGTTGGCATGAGAAGTATCGAAAAATTTATATCACTTGTGAGAGCAACATTTGTAAGTACTTATTAAGCTAATTTTCAATTTTTTTTGTTTATATTTATAATTCAAACAAATTTTTTTTTTTCAAATCAAATTTATTTATTATTAAACATACATACATACAATTACAATTACAATTTATTACAATATACAATTAATATTGATGTAAAAGTATATAAATATTAAAAGGCTACTAAAACAATTTATACAAGCCAATGTTTCCCTAGCTAGGTTACTGGGCAACCTGTGTTTAGGAGAAACAGCTTGCCTCTAAAATAAATATAGCTGTATGATAAGCTGTTACGTTCGATATATTTTTAATATAATAGCTTGTTACTAAAATATATACCTACCTACTATTTGCAATATAAGAGAACATTATCTTTAAAATATGCTATTTTTAATATAATAGCTTGTTATCACTAAAATAGATATACTATTTGCAACATAAGACAATATCTATAAAATATGATAAACTCAATGAAAATTGAGTGCAATACATAATCTAAACACGAGAGAGCCATAAAACGCATAAAACTTGGGTTATATTTTTAAAATACGCGCGCAAGTTATGTAACATTAATAAAATCACAAAGTTTATAAACTAGTGCATCCATATTTTCCCCATATTTGCATATGTATGAAGAATCGTGTTCCCAAACCTTACTGTTGAAGTTTGCACGTATTTGTTAGTACGACGTAACTTTGAAATAATATGTATAGAAACCTTGCTCTCAAAAACTACTGCTTAGAATTAAGAAAATATGCAAATTTATGATATAAAATCATGCAAGACTGATGAATTTAACGGAAGAAGTTTATACATTTTTAGCAGACGATCGTGATTCAAACATTTTTGTGACTCTAGCTTCATACAGCTTCTTCCTAGTCTGTATCAGCTACATGTTTTTGTATGTAAGTTATACTATTTTACTGTATTTTAATATATTTTCAACTATGAATATACCCTAATAGTACAACATTAAAAAAATAAATATAATGTGGTAGGTTTTATAATCATTTATGTGCACACACAAGTATAATTCAATACTACCAATAACGTTTAAATAAGTCTGAGTTATTATAATAAGATATGCGTTGGCATATTTATTGTTCCTGAATTAATTTTATAAATTACCTAGAATGTAGAAAACTTTATACTGTAAAAATATTATGAAGTTTATGTAATGATATGAACTACAATAGTAGATATTTGATCAAAAACTTTGCCTGCATCCAAGAGCTGATTCTAATCATTAAAGTATGCTTACTTTACCAATTGGTTTTGATGTTGGCACAAAATCTAGTAGGAAATCACGTAGTTCTGTCAATTCAGTATGGTAACTTACTTCGCTTTGCTTTGTATGCAGCTAACATTAAAATTTATACCCATATTTACCTGAATAAATCACAAAAAATTAAAAATCCTATAGAAATTGAAGGTACGTTAGCGTATTTTTTTTTTTTTTTTTTATTGTTTATTGTTTGATAGGAAAGCGCTTGACCACTATCTCGCCTGATGGAAAGCTGAGATGTGGCCTAAGATGGAGCGCGCTTTCCTAGAAGGTACCTGTTCACTCTTTTCTTGAAGACCTCCATATTGTACTCGTCGGGGAATGTCGTATGTCGTGGTATGACCGTAGTTACGCGTAGGTATACATTTACAGTTTTAATGATATAACTGCTAACAGAATAAAGTGATAGAATTAATAATATTATGAGTTGGTATTTAAAAGTATTCTAATTAACCAGTTTAAAATAAAATTATTTCCTGTCGCTACACTTCCTATATTTTAATCATAAAATAAACTTTAATCATTGAAGATAATGAAGCTCATTTACGTAAAGTAAAGGGGAATAAAGCTTGCTGCTTGTAAAGTTTTAAGTACTTTATGTATTAGTATGTTTACTAGACATGGTTCCATTTCACGGCAGTGTAATTTTGTGAAGGGACTTTCCCTAATAGGACATGTAACAGTTGCATGGAGTTATAAGTTCACTTGTAAATTTAATCTTGTTACAAGGAAATGTGAATAATATAATATTACTAAAATACGTTATTATAAATATTTGTTGAATCTCTACAATATTAAAGTATTAATTTTATCAAATATAAACGTAATAGTAATGGCTTTTAGTAAATCAGATTGCTTTGTTTTTCGTTTTTAAAGTAAATTCATTTTTTAGTAATGCAATGAAACATTTAATTGTTTATTTTTGTTACCTCATATTTGATGAACACTTTTATATGTTACTGAAGGTACCGTATATAGTCCTTTAAAATATTAATACTCATAGAAATACAGAAAATAATATTAAAAAGTAAACATTAAAAGTACACTGTTTTGTATACCGAGTTTGTTTTATTGTAACAGTACAATCTTGTCCATTGCCCTCAACAATTACCTACATATAAGAATTTCCTTTCTTTTAAAATTCTAAGGCGCACTCATTATCAAGAAAACAACAAATATCAAAAACAATGTAGGTATCTTGTCGGGGCCGGACTCTACATAACCAGGGATTTAAATTTTTATAAAAAATAGCTAAATGTATTATTTGCTTTGAACAAAATCTTTACATTATACAATTCAAAATATAGAATTATATAACTAAAAAAACTGCCAAAAGTTGTTAAAATGTACACATCCAAATAATTCTAGTAAAGGCTTAGCTAACCTATTATTATCATACATATTTTGAAATTCCAAAATCTCTCTCTCTCTCTCTGCACTTGTTTTGTACAAACTTATGTACAATCAGACTTACCATTAGTTTATTACTAAATATATCTATAAGTTGCGTGATTCAGAAAATGTATGTATATGAGAAAGGGCCCCCGCCACGTATCCATGAGGCCCTGTTCAAACCAAGACGGTGCCTGTCTTAGTCGCTTTTTATATAGGCTTTTGTTTCATTGGAAAAGAGGAAGGCAATGAATGCAGCTATTCACGAATAGGCCCCAAGCCAGCAATTATTACTGTAGCGAGAGACAATGGCCATGTATTGTCTAAATTAAGCGCCGACTTTAGGGCTTCAATTTAATTTATTTATTGAAATTATCTTTTTAACTGTCGTGATGTATGTGCATCACAATTATACGATTCAGGAAGTAATTTAATACGAGTGATATGAGTTTTCATCATTAAGAGTAATTGTGGCTTAAATTTTTTTCTTTATTCCCTGATCATATAAATTAATTCAGCTGACAAAGATTTACATTCACGATAGCACCAGAGAATAGAAAGTGTTATTATTTGAGTATGAATTCATTAGTATTCAATCTTTCTTTAGCGCTTTAAATCGTGAAAGATATCTGATGGTTAAATATCTGATGGAAATTAGTTTAACTGTTCACATTTGGCAATATCTATAACATTTCCAATAGATACTTTAATTGAAAGAATCATATCTCGCTACCTATCATGAACACATTCTTCAATCATCGTTAAATGCTTTTTAAAACTGACTGCATGAATTGTTAAGAATATTGAAGATAATATCCACTTTCTATGTTATTGAAGTGAAAACTTCTTAAGCGGCGTTGGGTATAAAATCTTAAACTCGCGTCAGGACACGTGGCCTGATCGAAAAAGCGTAAGACGGATTTTTTTTTTTTTAGCCCTTATATTCCATGCGTAAGACGGATACCATTCCAAAATATCAAACATGCTGAACGTTAATAATCAAGTTTTCACTTCTGCCGGCACTCCCGGAGTGCAACCCGTCTTTTTTTTATTAAACCTAGATCTTGATGATTTTTATTCATTCGTTCACTTAACTCTTCAGTCAGAGAAACATTTTTATTAGACCTTATATATATAAATAGTCGACTAGAGGTAAGATTTCTTCATACTTTTTTTACTTTGAAGTTACATGCTAGGTGTGCCTTATAATTTGTATCATGAATTCTTATTCAATATTTTAAACACTGTATAATCACAGAATATTAAGTACAACTGATTAAACACACAAACCTCTCTGCTCATTTCTATCCAACAATCCTACATTAGATACTCTAACTCAGCGTTTCCCAACCTGGGGTCCGCGAGCATATCCCAGGGGGTCCACAGACAAATCAAGAAAATTATGAAAGCCTTAGTGACCAGACTATTCTGACGACCGGACTTTGTATTTTTCAGTTTTAAGATGGAATAATCTGTCAAGTGATGGGTGGCTAAGCTATTTCATACAAAACACTGCAAGAAATCAATCAATTTTTAAAATAATATAGATTGACTTATGCGAATAAGTTTTTTTGGGGGTCCGCGGATCATGGTAGTGGTCCGCAGCAGCCTTTCCCAACCTTTTCTTTGGAAAAGGTTGGGAAAGGCTGCTCTAACTGATTCCCAGTAGCACAATGTTCTAGTATCCATAGCGAATATTGCCTTTAAACGATCGTACACAAATGGCTTTGACTTTCTAAATCTGTGCGGAGTTTAGCTGAATTGTCGCCTGCAATGCTTTGAATTGCATCGTTAAACGGAATGTTTAACGGTTAACTATTGTTTAGACGCTTTACTTTATTAATGCTACTGTTAGAGTGGGAAGTTGGAGTTTGTGATATTGCAACGTAGAATTAATAAGGGCAGATTCAAATGTAGTTTGGTGTTTTATTCTTGTGCTGTAGGTATTCGATACGTTAGGTTACATAGGAAAATATGATATTTTGGTTCGATCTTATGAATTGTGATAACTTGAAATTCATCATCATCATCAGCCCATATCGTCCCACAGCAGTCGACATCCTATGAGGGTTCAGGCCACAATCCACCACACTGGCCAAGGGTTGTTAGATGATTCTGATTCTTCGACACTGTCGGTTTCCTCACGATGTTAATCATATTATAAAATACCTCCTCCAAATGTAACTTTTGAATGTCTTATTGGTGTTAATTAATAATTGAATTGGAAATGAAATAACATCAGATATTCAATATTCTCACACATATATAAATTATAAATTGATCAACTTATTTCACTTTTGCCCTCCTTAGATCCTTCAGGCAGATAGAATAGAGTCATTTTATCTTACTTTTGCACTTTAAATGTGAAGAGATCTTACTTTCATGTGTTTGTGAACAGATAACGGAAGTATAATAATCTGATTTCCTATTGAATGGAAAGGTTGGATTTCGTAAGGGTTAATTTGTATAGGATCCGCATTTACATGTTATTTCAGTTTCAAAGAAACTTCTTAGTATATAATCCTTTGAGTGTAGAAATACCTGAAAGTTTAAAATGGTCGAATATGGTGCAAGTACAAATTCTAACATTTCAGATAGAAACAATACATTTCCTAGATAATAATTTGTTTTGTAATAGCAAAAGTTTTTATAAATGTAACGATTTAAAAGATAGCTTACAAGATGTTTTCTTAATAAATTACCTACGAAAAAGGCTAATATTGTGACTGTTTAATTTATTAATTTTATAAAATTTATTTTAAAATAAGTTAATCTAGAAGAATTGTTCTATGAAATAAAGACGATTCAATACCAATACAGATTATAATTTTACAAACTGGGAAGTATCGATACCAATATAATTTTTACTTCCCACTACCATTCATTTACATCCGCTACAAAATCCCGAAAACAAAATGAATATGTATGAAACCATAATGGAATAAGTACTTTTAAATTAATAAACGTGAACCAGTCATCAATATTCATGGAACTATCGAGACAGTCCGCTATCAATTACCTAATGCCTGAGCATGGTCGATGAATATGGGAGTCGGTCGTTAGTGCCCTGGATGTTTGGTTAGGTCAGGGTATATGACACTATAAATTTCGAAGTTGTATTGAGAATTATAGAAGTCGCGAGGTTATACCTGAGGGGTGTCCACGAGAACTATAGTCAAAGTGTTCGTATCCTTATCAAGAAGAAATTTGATTGAAATAAACAAACTTTTCAGCTTTATAGCAGCATAGATAATGATGTCATGGTCTCTATGACGACACGAATATACTTTGACGATTCACTATGGTTTGTCGTGTCATATTCAAACTCAAACTCAAACATTTATTTATTCAATTAGACTACTTTTAGTAGCACTTTCGAATCGTCATTACATAAGTATTTTTAACATTTACCACCGATTTGGAAAGCGCAGTATCTATGGAGAAGAACTAATATTAGTAGACATAATAGCTGTTACTTAAAACAGTGATAAATAAAGCTCTACTTGTATATTCAATGAAATATTTGGTCTTAAATCAGCTGACATTAACGCGAATGCCGCTAAAGTACTTACGGCCCATCACGGACGAATTTTCTGCTTTTTTCCTCATCTCAAAGTTTACTTCATTACTCTTTGCAGCCGTTTTGTTTCATTTCAAGATGGATTTAATTGGCATTACCCGGATAAGATAAGTTGTAACGTATTTGCTTTAATATGTAACTCTATATCACTATTTGCTTAAGGTATAAGGAATAATATTGACAACTAGCAGTTCGTTTTATTTAATAAAACTACAGTTATACATGTCAATAGGTATTTATTATAGTAATCAAAACTAAAAAAAAACACTCTTAAAGATTCATATACTACGTAAACTTATATTATATAGAGCAACTTATAGCTCATTATTTGGCGGCAAATCAAACAAAATGATAGTATACAAAATTATTATACAAAACATGGGCAAAGCTATTTTTGAGTACATTTATAACAACATAAAACTAAGGACATAATATCGTTATATTACAATTACTTATAAATTTAAGTCACAATTTATTTATTAAAATGCACTGTAACAACAAGCCAATCAATAAAAAATAAACAGACTCTATTTTTGAGCGCATTTATATAAAACTAAGGATATAATAATATAACGCAATAACTTATAAATCTCAATTTATTTAATAAATGCACTAATAAATAAAAAAAATGAACATCCTACTGAGTACAACTTAAGACTCCTCTACACTCGACCACATGTCGTTTTTCCAGCTTAGTACTTATCTAAATTAGGTCCAGTGACTGAGCATGATGTAATGAATGAAAAGTGCTCTAGAGAGGATCTGTAGGACTCTCTAGGCTTTGCTTTTTTACGCTCTAAATGTTGAATCGGGTCGGATTGATAGGTCAGAATGGAAGGCTTTAGTTAGCTGAAAATAATTTAGTTACTACACGAGATGTTTTTGAGTGTTTAAGGATTTTTAGTAATCGTTGTTAAATGTTATAATGGCAAGGTTTTATATTGAAAACAAAATTCAAAAAAATTTTTTTGTATATATATTTAGAATTTTCATATAAAGTTTCGAGTTAATTAGCGAATTACACAGAAATAAACTGTATTATTTTTTTTATTGCGTAATTTATATATAAGTAAAGTTTGGGTTTAAATAAAATGGGTGGCAACCCTGTTATTGTTTCTTTTTTGATGAGTTTGGACATGCAATTTCAAGGACACTTTATAAATACGTAGAGTTTATAAGAATATCATTTGAAAGTAAAAATTTAAAAATCAATTCAAAATTCATTAATTTTCCACTAATGATGCAAAAAGTGTCGTTGTCTATTATTAATGACAGTACCTTCACAAAACGTCCAATTATTATAAATCACTCACCACATTTCCCCAAAGTTTAATTAACATAGCATTTCTCTGCGTCTCGACTTTCATCAATCTACAACTTTCCTATTTAAAATGGCTAATTTACAGAACCCTTCTAAATTTAACTTGAGACTCCGGAAGCTGTTTTTAAAGCGCGGGAACATTTTACGTAATTTCCGGTGTATTTACAAACTCATTATAATTGACATTTTTAATAGATTAGTCAATTTTGTAGTGTAATTAATGTTTCTACTAGGGAAAGTTGTTTGAAAACAGCGTGTTACTTGCGTTTTAGTAGAATATGATTTGTTGCTGAATTCGATTTATCATATAGGTAGGTAATAAAAATTATAATACAGGCCCCTATAGTCCATTGAAATGTTACATTTTTTTGGCCTAACCTTGTGTTTTTTAGAGGACGCAATTTTATTTTTTTGATGTGTAGGGGGGGTCAGTGTGAAGCTAAAACCAAGTTTGTGGGGTCGCCACCCTTGTCCCACGGCCGCCATCTTGAAAATAGCGGTTGAAATGGTTTTTACGATATATCTCTTAGACTATTAATCTGATAAAAAACAATTCTAAACATTATTTGTTGCAAATTAAATTCTCTACAATTTTGGTCCAGTAACTTTTTGTCGTAGAACAATAAATAAAAAAGTTATAAGAGAAAATGTTCAGAAATTAGAGCTATTTATATTTTTCAATAAAACTTTTTTTATCATTTTACGAAGAAATGATATCAGACCATTTTTGTAGATTGTTTTTTGAGGAACAACTTTTACATACAACATTTTTTCATTACGTCAATAACTAAGGATTTACAGCGCCCTGAAGTGAGTAGTATTTTTCAGTACTAACTATACATAATATATTGGCTATTGGCTCTTTTCCCAGACTCTAGAACAATGGAAGCACACAGCAGAATATTTCAGCCCTGCTTTTCAATGTAAAAAAAACGCGCTTCCAGGCTCTACCTCCTGGGTGATGGGGAAAACTGTCAATAATTAATTATTAATAATAATATTGCAAAATGAATTATTAAAAATAGTATAGTAACAAAAAAAAACAATTACTGATGACAAATTATTATTAGTATACACATAATATATGTAACTGTTTAATTAAGAGTACTGAAAAATAGTACTCACTTCGGAGCGCTGTAAAACCTTAGCTTTTGACGCAATGAAAAAATGTTGTATATAAATTTTGTTCCTCGAAAAGTAATCTACAAAAATGGTCTGATATCATTTCTTCGTAAAATGATAAAATAAAGTTTTATTGAAAAATATAAATAACTCTAATTTTTGAACATTTTCGCTTATGAATTTTTTATTTATAGTTCTACGACAAAAAATGACTGAGCCAAAGTTGTAGAGAATTTAATTTGCAACAAATAATTTTAACATTGTTTTATTATCAGATAAATAGTTCAAGAGATATATCATAAAAACCATTTCAACCGCTATTTTCAAGATGGCGGCCGCGGGACAAGGGTGGCGACCCCACAAACTTGGTGATAGCTTCACACTGACCCCCCCTACACATCAAAAAAATAAAATTGCGTCCTCTAAAAAATGCAACCCCAAATGTAACTTTTCAATGGACTACTACTTGTATAATTTTTTTTGTGCTTATAATAACGATTGTACAAGCTTGCCTTCACTACTTTAATGTTGGTTTCTTACTTCGCACTTAGATGTTATAATAATGAATGGTTACTAAATAATATGAAACCATTATGTTTTTCTATTTTTATTTTAGGTAGAAATTTATCTATCGTAGCCACTCAGAGAAAACACCTCACTTTGAATATTATTGATTACTTACTCCCGGTAAATATCTATCAAAATATGCCCAGAAGGCTGAAATGATGACCGAAGTTAGACAAAGAAATATCATTTATAAAGCACAACAGTCAAAACTTTTCTAACCTGATTATAACATTTCTTAAACGTCGAGAAAAACAAATTAAACATTCCCAAGTGAATCCCGGTGAACTCTAATGGAAAACTGGAAAATTAACTTTCCAACGACAATATTGCTGGGTTAATTGAAGATTTCTTAATGAGAATAAAGAAAAAAATAACTAATTAGTCGCCCGTAGCTCTAGCCAAGCTCCATAGAAACCGTGTAAAAATATCTAGATTTTAAATTCATTTTAGAATGAAATTACGAACTTTTAAACTTTCATTTGCTTGCATGTTTTATATTAAAATGTGTAGTGATGTGAAATTCTTATATCTTATTTTTATATGAGAAATATTTTGAAATTAAATAGAAATACTTGGGTTTCGTGAAAGGTTTTCAAAACATGATGCTAATGTATTTTTAAAATGAGTTTCAAGTTGGTTTAGTGAAGAAATCTAATTACGTAGTTTCTAACTCAGTTTTTGTAAAGAAAATTGCATTAATGTATGGGGTATAAAAATGTACGAGGCAGAGATTTTACGTAAAGTGCCTATTTTATATTTATATAATTATTTTCAAGGCACATATTTTTATTATTCAACTACATAATATTACGTTTTATTATGTACTAGCTGTGCCGAGCGGTTTCATCCGCGGACAAAATCAAGTATTTCTAAAGCTCAAAGCTCATGTGTTATGTAAAACCTATATTACTGTAAAGTTTCATCCAAATCCGTCCAGTAGTTTTTGTTGAAAATGATACAAACATCCATCCTCACAAAGTTTCGTATTCATAATATTAGTAGGATATATTATGCATTATTAAATAATTATAATAAACGGATGGTTAGTGATAAAAATAATAATAAAAAAACTGTAAAACTGAGGAGTGAGAGTCGCTAGAAAATTTAAAATTCAAATTGGCTTAAAAGCTTTTTAAACAGTATGAAGTGGGGAATTGATAAATTATGCTGAAGTAGAAAATGTGCATTGTTTCAATATTCTGTTATAATTTAAGATCCCAAGTAATACTACGTGAGCATTTTTTTTAAATTATCTAGATCAGGTATTAGGTAAAAATGGTACAATAATGTGTTGGTATGTATGAAGATAATAAAAACTGAAAAAGAACTGAAAATTAAATTTCATTTTAATGTGATTTATCTGTTCCATATATTGTTTGATTTTTAATTCACTAGCTTTCCGCCCGCGGCTTCGCCCGCGTTTTCAAAGAAAAACCCGCATAGTTCTCGTTCCCGTGGGATTTCCGGGATAAAACATATCCTATGTGTTGTGTCCAAGTTACCTTTTATATGTGTGCTAAATTTAATTGTAATCGGTTCAGTTGTATTCGCGTGAAAGAGTAACAAACACACACATACACATCCTCACAAACTGTCGCATTTATAATATTAGTAGGAAGGATAAAGTTATTATATTACTATCATATTATTTCAGGTTCAAGTAAGCAGAGTCAGTATCTATACAGTATACATTACATGCCATTAATTTAAATTATATAGTATATATTATTATTATTTAGTTCTAAGTATGAAAACAGTTCTAATATTTATAATACAAAAAAACTATCACAGTCTACTCGCGCCAACATAGGAATTTTTCTCTTAAATTTTCCTCTCAAAAAACGCGGGAATCTCCCTAACATAAACGTGACCTTTTCAAGTACATCTTGATTAATTTCCCAGAATCTTCACCCTTTGATGAAGAGGGATATAAGGTTAATAAAGCCGCGGCTTGATACTTATCATTCACATCGATAAGAACTCAGAGGCTCATGAAAACCTAATCGCTGTGTGATCTCTCTCCCTTATGGACTTAGTGTAGGGCTGTCGCTTTATAGAAATTTGTAGGGAATTAATATCGTATATTGGCAACTAAAGGTTTTTTCCACCAATAATGTGCGAGGATGTGTATCGAGGAATGTGTTTGTAATAACCAATCATATCGCTTCATTTAGTTTGAAGTTTGAAGCGTTTAGCGTTGGAAGTGATACTATTGGTTATTTAAAGTTGAATAAAGATTTGAGTTTGGGCACAGTTTGGCTTTGATTTTAAGTTGATGGTTTGATCGATTTTAAATTGCGTATGTGGTGATTACTTATTTACTTGCGTACTGTACTGGGTTAATTAATGATTCCCATAAAGCTATGCTTTTTATGCGAATACAAATAGGTATTAAGATCAAATAAGTTTTGTATTACGTAATTAACACTATTGGATGGATGGAAAAAAATATTCCTTAATGTATAAATAAACTTGCTGGACATAAAAAGCTCCCTATATTTTCAGGGCTGCCTCCAAATAATTAATTTTGTAATTTATGTATGGATTTATTTAATTTATTTCATTAAGACCCAGTTATACCACTTGCTGATAATACCCCAGATCGTTTGTTTCACACTTTTTATGTGTCATTTTATCTGACAGATAAACTAAAGAGGAGCTTACAGTTTACGTAACAGTAAGCCTTAAGTTATTGGCAAATCAGCATAAACTATGTAAATAAATTTTAACATTTTCGATCAAGCGCCTGTAAAAGAACCTTTGTATTACTAATAAACGTTTTGGTTTAATAAAATATACCTACAGGTCTAATAAAGCCTTGGTATATTATGGTAAAAGTTGTATTCTTGCGGTAACAAAAAGAACATTTATTTAATAATAGGGTTGCTACAAATATACGATTTAAAAAAATGCCAAATAAAATAATGTTATGTACAGAGTTCCAAACTACACTTGCTTGAATTTGTAACATTATATACATTTTTGTTATATGATTGAAGTACATTTACAAGACTATTTATTATGTTATGCCATTGCATTTTAACTGAAAAGCAATATAGATTAGCTTAAAAATTAATAAAGTACGGATAAGGGAACCTTTGATAGACATAAGGTACTTTTACTATCTAGCAAAAAAACCTAACTTTTGTAATTTAATCTATAGTGTGTAAGTGACAACCCTAGGCCCACGGGCAATATTCATCGGCATGCATTATTCAGTTTCATTACTCTGGCCACTTGAGCTATAAATCGAACGAAGCTTTCTTTTTTCTGTACCTTTAGGCAAATAGTCATGGAATATCCATTTAACCTTATTGTTTCAATATCGTTTGAACTCCAGTTACGAATTTTAAACTAACTTTGTTGAACTGTTTCATTTCTGTATTAGTTGAACATCGATACGGGGTCCTTGTCTTGATATCAGATTTAAAAAATAAGTTTACCGTATTTTTATTTCTAACAGATTAAATAATGAAAACCTTAGTTACGTTGTGATAATAATTTCGATAACTGTTTATTGCTATTGTATTATTTCATTTATTTACTTAGGTATCTATTAGATTCAGCTTACACGCATGGTAATAAAGATGCTACAAATTCCGAAATGGAAGAAAATCTACCATGGCAATCTACAGTGCATATCAAAGTACTTGAACTGTAAAGGAACCTGAATTCCATTTAATTCTAGAAATAAATTACCGTACAATTGCAATCTTAAATTAATTGATTCGTCGATTCTTGTTTTCTAAATGTTCATAAAAAAGTGACATTACAACCTTAATATTTATTTGCTACAATAATTGAGATCGAAATCTGAAATGAAATATTCATCTCTTAATGTAGTAAAAAAGTCTGCAATAGAAATCGCTAGTAAGTGCTATTAAGTTAATCGGATTAAAAGCTCTACCACGGTAAAAGATTCTATAGAATTGCAATTTTCAACGCATCCAATGCTGCTTTTGTTCTAAACAACGAGTTTGATATCTAACAAACGCAGCAATGTATTACGTACTTTGTAAAATACGTGAGCCTTTTTCTTACCATAATGAATTTCTAGAGCAAAGGCGAAGCGAAAAGTAATCTAAGTTAAGTCCATAAGTCGTTTTCCTTTCGATAAAGAACCTACTTAAAGTTAAATTATTATTAAAGAATTTGAGATTGAAACGATTCCGGATTTCGTTTTTTTATTGACGAATGTATTCTATTTTGTTTTATATACATAAATGTAGGAGATTTAAATATTTAGTACGGGGGAAAAACATCGTGGGGCAATTAGGCGAAATACGTGGGTACCAAATTAGGGTAATCTTGGTCTTACAATAGAATTTTCCTGTTTATTTATTATGCAAAAACATTTTGTATAATAAATTTAATATTAATAATTATTAATAACAGTTTAGCTAAGCAGTTTAGTTTATGACTAGATCCCAATTATGTAATATTATTATGATATATAGAGATAGAGGCCAATCCCGCATTTTATTAACATTTTTTTAAAAACCTCAACATTCGAATAAAAATAGCTTTAGTACACCGTAGTAGTAATAGTAGGTACACCCTGGTATAAAAACATGATATATAGTTGTTTATAAAAACCAAGATAAAAACCAATCCCTGCTGCAGATAAAATAAACACAAATAGGCAGTTATTAAAAAGAAGAAATTTTTTTTTAATGGAATGACATGTCAATTTCAATATTCTTCCGCGTCGAAAAACTAGGTTATGGCAACTATGGTTTTAAGTTGACACTGGTCGAAAATCTTCGGTCATTGCCATAATTGAAAAAAAAAAATCGTATGGAACAGTATGCTACGGTACTAAAATAAGCGTTGTTGGTCCATAAATTCCAGTTGCCAGTTCAAAAGCATATGTTACTTGAGTCCGGGTCACCTATTTTTAGTTTTACGTAAAACCTCTGCGGAGCAAAGATTTTAGGGGCACCTATAAAAGGATAAAAGCCTTTTTATTGCATTATTTTTATGGGTTACTAAAAATCATACTTTTTCTTAGCTTACTTTGTATTTTTTGGATATTTATCAAAAAGAAAATGTTTCATATACCATTTTTTTTATAGAAATTAGATTTTTAAAAGAACATGTTATATTTATTTTTTGCATTCCTGAAATTCATAGCATTTTTTTATATGGTCTGGTAACTGGACGTTCCAACATTTAGAAATACTCAAAATACAATCGTAATCTTTGTGAGTTTTAGTTGGACGGCCTTCTAAGAGCGAACAAAGCATGCAAACAATTATAAACCTACACTTGTACTACAATTAATTTAGTTTTATATTCAAACTATACCAGACAATACATTAAGTACCTACTTAATATTATGAAAAACTCATGAAAAATTAAAAAAGTTGCGAAAAAGTGTAAGTTAAGAAGAAAGGGAATCATGTACTTATATTAAATCTTATACGGAAGCTTCTTGAATTTAACAGCCAGCTAACGCATTTATGAATAATATTTGCGAACCGAAAAGTCCATGGAACCAATGTATGAAGGTGGAAATTCGCGCGTCACTTATTTTTCATATTATTCACTTTGGTTTATTCTTGCGTGAAGGCTGGAAGATAAAGTTTTTATGTTTTACATGAGTAAGGTAAATTTAATATAATTTTTGCAGTAGGTACTGCTTATGTTTTTTTTTTTGAAAATTGTATTAATTCGTTAAATAATCCGAATTTGAAAGAAGTTTATTAAATCAAGGTTTTATCCTCGGGAATAGGAATGATGCGGACCTTTGACAATACAGACAATATGTTAAAACAAATTAACGTGATTTCTGAATTAGTTAAAAAATATTAAAAAAATGAATAATGCTTGACAATAATTGGACAGTTATTTGAATTCCTGTCTCTCCCACATAAATAATGAAATAACAATGATGTTGTATGTGTATGATAGTAGCATGTTAGTTACTCTATCAAAAAAACCTGCGTATTTATGAAATGGCAACTTTAAATATGCCACGCGTGCAAAGTCGCGCGCAGAAACTGTATGTTATTTTTAGGATGAAAGTTCTTGACAAAATAAATATCTAACATGCATGCATATCATGATTTAAGTCAATTGGAAGGTGCTGGAGCGAGATAAAACGAGCTGCCCAAAATCGACACGCATGGCGGAGTACTGTTGACGCCCTTTGCCCCAGCTAGGGGCCTTAGGATATTAAGTAAGTAAGTAAGTATGCATATCATAAATTACAAACCCGATTTTAATAACTTTCAACTGAAATATATAAAATTGGAGCGAAATTTTCTCATCTCAACATACGGAGTGAAAATCTAACTTGATTAAAGGCCTTCGTGTGTGAATTTCTAAAATATCTTGAGTATTTAGCTAATTTTATTTTATTTTCTACTGAATTGTGTTTTGTTGTAGGTCAGTTCGTAATAACTACACCTAGTTAATAATTAATTGTATAGGTTTCAATAATTTATTTTTATAACATACCAATATTGTTATTCGCACATTATTAGCCTGAAAATACCACTACTAAGAAATTAAGATATTTTCAAAATATTTCAGGACAATTTTCACATACTAAGCTTTCGCTTGTGTTATGGAAACCAGATGGCTGATAAAAATACATATACATTTTTTTAATAAATACATATATAGATAATTAACACCCAGACACAGAGCAAACATCTATGTTCATCACACAAATAATATATTCCCCGCGTGGGAATCGAACCCACGACCGCTGGCTTGGAAGGTGGACCTACGAAAGGTACAAAATTACAGCTTACAGCAGATCCAAGTAATTGATCCTTAATTAATTCACAAACACTGACAACATTGAGCAGATCCTGAAGTCTAAAACATCGAAATTCCACAAAAAACTGGATCACAGCGTACTTTATTCTCATCTTTGTCGTTTTCTTCTTTCTCTTAACCTTACACGTTAAAATAATACAACAAGTAACAGCACTACACACAACTAGTACATATTTAAAGTTTAAGCCTTCCTAAGTCGAGTTATGATGGCGCAATGCACTATTTTGTTCGGTCAGGGCCAGCAGCAAACTTTACTAAATTTAGACTTTGAAGCACACTTGCGTGAAATTCCCATTTAAAAAGTTTTTAGTCTTTACATTTTTTTAAACTTGGTGTTTTAAAGCTTCACGCGTCCTACGTACATTATTTGCTCGTAACTAAATCAGTATGTTATAGTTGGACGCGTGAGGGGTTAAGGCGCTTTATGTTTAGCTAAATAAAGAAATCCCGAATTTTTCGGAGAACAAAAACGAAATAAATGTGATTGGGTTTGCTCTAATACTGTTAGTTGCATCTTGGTTTGATAAATTAAGCTATGTTGTTGCTACACCCGTATTTTTCACATCAGAACGGTCCAGCAAATCTTATTTCTCTAATCGTTAATTTGTGTGTTTAAATATGAAGTAATTTATTTAAGACCCATACAACCCTTCCTTTTGTTTTCATACCCATAACTACATTATAAATCACTGTGAATAATTATAAGTGGGTTTAAGGACGCTTTATCTGGCAAAAATTAGTGGCTAATTAGGAATAAGGGCACTTATGATTATTATGGTAAAATTTCACGCAATACCGTCACGTCATAGATTTAGGCGACGATTTTGGCATCTTTGAATCTTGCAAAAGAAGTTTTACTTCTGACACGTGCCGTCGGCACACACGCTCTTTTTAAAATTCAAAATGACCACGCAGTAAGGTTAGGTTAGGTTAGGTTAGGTTAGTTTACTCATATTCACAATAACAAAATATTTCAATAAGAAGAATATTCGTGGATCATTATAGTCTAGGAAGGTAATTGTGTCTAGATCTAAACGTATATGTTATAAGAACTATTGGTGTTAGACATCAAACTCTAGCTTTCGTAATAGTAATTCCTCTTATACACTGCCAAACCATTAAAAATCCCAATTGAGTTTTTAAAAAACAACATTATGCCGGCACGCTCGCAAAGTAAAGTAAAATTGAAACTGAACATTCGGCAGTTCATAGGGGAATAAAAGCGTAGTTTTAACTGAAACTTACGGGCGTCTCAACTTATTTATTTACGCTCTGTGGCTGATTTAGGGGGCTCAACGTCTGCTTCACTTGAGTTTTAGGTTAGGAAAGCGGTTTCATATAGACTGCGTTTCAACCTAATAAGTTAAATGTATTTTTACAGTATGTAAGGAATGTTCCTTTGGGAATGGACCCTAAGAGAGCGCAAACCGCAACGCTTTCAGCAAAATTAAATACAGTGATTTCTGGAAACGGTAGGTTTCTATAAAACAACGTGTTCTTTGAAGGAAAGCCTTTGTATAATTTACCTGGTTAATGTACATGTAAAAGGTATATTCAAGTTTTCTTATAATTCAATGTTAATTATATTGATAATTAAGTTGCATTTTTTATCATGAATCATTTAAATACTTGAAGCAATTCGCAACTCAAAATACTTATGGAAAAAAGAACTATGGTTTTCAAAAACAAAAACATCAAGAGTAAAAAGGAACCCTTTCCTTATTAATTTTCCCGCTTTATCCTCCAACGACTACGTTATATTTATTAAATTTCGATCACAAAGAAGGGAACCCAGGTCGAACCAGCCATACGTAATTTGAAAACGAATTTTTCACTAAAAAAACCGACCAAGTGCGAGTCGGACTAAAACCTTTTTTTTTATTATGTTGTAACTTTAAATTTTCGCTTTTAGCATTTTTTCTTTTATCTGTAATAGAAGACGTTGATTTTTACTAATTTTCCAGACTCTATCTTAACGGGAAGTACCTAGGTTTTACGCGATCCTGAGGAAAAGGGTCTTGACAGACAGACAGACGGACGGAGTGATCTTATAACGGTTCCGTTTTTTCCTTGTCTTGTTCGGAACCCCAAAAAGGATCGTAATAATTTTTGTCCACGTACTTTGTAAACACGAAGGAGTTTTTAATGGCCATAACATTTCGTACGTGGGCCGGCGTCACGTGTGAGCTGACCCTTACAAAGTTACCGTAATAAAAAGTCAGTTAGTTGCATTAATTCCTCAAGGGTTTGGTATGATTTATATTTAACGTATTAGTTCAGTTTACTCGTGGAACTTTTGGGAATTATCACGATTTTGGTATATGAAGTTAGATGTTTGAAGTTTGCTCTCACTTTCATACTTAAATTCTCAAATAAAGATCGTCCTTTGTATAAATAAGTTGAGTTTTATTACAGTCTTATGTATTATATTTAAATAGAACCCTACAAGGGCGTACTAGAGCCTCTATTACATACAAATTCGTAAAGTTCATAAATCCTAAATTAATAATACTGTTTTATGTACCTATATGTATTTTTATTTTATACTAGCTTTCCGCCCGCGGCTTATCCCGCGTAGGTAGTCAAAGAAAAGCTCACAGTTCAAGTTCCAGTGGGATTGCCAGGATAAAATCTGTCCTTTCTCAGGTCTCAAGCTATGTCTGTATCAAATTTCATCTAAATCGGTTCAGTGGTTGTGGTGTGAAGAAGAGACAGACAGCGTTACTTTTGAATTTTATTAGTTAGTAGTAGTCATAATATATTGTCTATATTAACAGATAAGCAAAGGGGATATAATAAAATAAAACACATAAAAAATTTCAAACATTTATTACGACATACAATAAGTAGATTAACAACAAAATACCTATTTATTACAGTGACTAGATACTCAAAGGGTAACATTTCATGTAATGAGCGAATAATTCCAAAATATTGTTATAAAACTAGACGAGAAAACCTATTACAGTCAAAATTAAAACAAATTCTTGTCTAGTTTTCTTCAATATATGTAATATTCTGTACACATTTTAAATCAGAGATGAAACAAAGTGCTAATAAAAATAACAAACATAAACATATTTTTAAACAATTAAGTACTTTTCAGCTTTGAAATTAAAAACTTGATTGTAATATCTTTTTCAAACAACAATAGATCAATATTTTGTATAGATAATTGTCGAGAAAGTACATAATATCTACGTAGATAAACTTACTTACTTTAATAACACAAACAGAAAATATATAGATAGAACATAATTTTGTAAAACTGAAAAATTGCATGCATTGCACCGTTTTGAAAAACTATTTCGTAGAATTAATCAAAGAGATAGATAAGAAATTATTTCTCATGTTCTCAAAGGCTTGTAATGTTCTCAATGTTCTCAAATGGAACTGTAAAATTTGTATGAGCGTTAATAGAAACACATTTTACAGATAAAATATAGTTTAAAATATTTGGCACAAACACATTGTTATACTTATGACTATAGAAACATCAGTCTTTTACAAAGATAATACGATTGGATAACACTACTAAGGATTTTTTATTATTTACACAAAATAAAACACTAATTTAATTAGACAAAAATAGAAATAACCCAAACAATCTTCTTAAATCTAGAATCGAATTGAAAAATCATAGAATTCATTTAATACTTTATAAGTATGAAAAAGAAAAAAAAGTACTTATCTTTTACAAGCATCATATAATAAATATTCCTATTTAAAACTAAAATAAACTTAAATGCAAAAATCCTTCAAATTCCTAAACATTTACTTTAAAATTATCGGCTTAAAATTAAATATAAATGTTATATTAACTTTAGTTTCTTATGATATGGTATATTTTAATAAAACAGAAGTATATAATATATTTGTATTTTATTTTATTATCTATGATGTGGAGTTCGGCAGTGACCTGTGAACGAAAAAGTATTAATTAATTAAAAATTAAATTGTAATAAAATTATGACGAGAAAAATATGCATTGTATAATATAAACTCACTCTCAAACATACGCTTAAGTGTTTTAAAATTGTTTTTTACATAAACAGTACTGTCGCCATGAAAATACAACTATTGATTAATAATTGTATATTCTTGGTAGTCATTTTATAAATTAAATAACCACGATGCAAAATATAAATAGATATAAATTTTTGACTTATAATTAGTTACTTAAAGTAGACGACTGTACAGGAGCACAGTCAGCAAACTAAGCTACACCAAACAATTAAATTAAAACTTAATGAAGTAGCTATGTACTTATATGAAATATGGCTTACGTCTCGACATGGCAGACACAGTTGCTTTCGAAGTACTGTCGCTGTCATCAGACTCAGAACGTGTCTGAAAACTCGTTTCTGTTGGGAAAAGAACAACAGTTCATTATTAACATTACACTAAATATTTTGTTAACTACATACTTTAAGGGTTTTTTTCCAACAAAGATGTGCGAGGATGTGTAGCGAGAAATATGTTTGTAAATAACCAATAGTATCGCTTCAAACTTCAAACTAAATGAGGCGATATGATTGGTTTTTTCAAACACATTCCTTGTTACACATCCTTGCACATTATTGGTGGAAAAGCACAAGCCTAAATCCTACCGAGGCATTCTTATCTTTATAATGCTTATTCTTCCTGTCTTTACTAATCCTTACTAATATTATAAATGCGCAAAAATATTTAATTGTTTTTCTTTCATGCCTGAACTGAGTGATTTTATTTTTGTATCTTTTATTATCTGAAGATATGTAGGAGGGTTAGAGACATGGGCTACTTTTTACTTTTTTCTTTGAGACATTTTATTTCCAAGGGACTTTCCTTTGAATATTCGTGTAGGATATGACACATGACTTACCTATATAAATGTATGAATGACGTTCGTTTCATGTTTTGGAATTCATTCATCTATTTCTGTTGACAAAAAACTGTTTATTTTTATAAACGCGGAGGCTAAAGGCCACGTGTAACAAGCTCTTCTATATAAACTTTTATTGTGCCCATTCATTTGAGTTTGTTTTTCACAAGTACCAATTTTAAAATATTAAAATTACCAGCCTATATAATATAAATCAGGCCACTTAAGAGACGACATGAATACGTATCTGGGCGGTAATCACTTAACGATAGGTAGTCCAACTTCTCCTTTGAAAGCTCAATCATAAAAAAATCAGTCTGTCCAAGAAATTTCGCCGAGTTCGAAATTAAAAACCCTTTTTTATTTTTTTCAGCCTTGTAACGTTGTTGTCTATGAATAAAATGATCGAACAACCTAAGTATGAAGCATCCCAAAAACTCCACACAATGAAGATGGATGGAGTACCAACAATATCCAGGCTCGATCAATCAGTGCTTCAGAAGCAGATAAGGCGCGAAGTAGCCGAGAAGTTAAATGGAACGAACAAAGTCATTAATTTTATTAAATTAGAACAAGATTGATGGAGGGAACGCGTTCGGCTTCTACATTAGCGATATTGTTTACTTTTTTTGAGACGATGGCACAGATAATTTATACTAGTAGTGGCTAAGGTAATGTAATAAGGTGACTAGTGTATCTTTAATTGTGTTTTTATAAAGTGGTGTTTGTTTTAAGTATACCTATGTTTTTACTTTGAGCATTTTAGTTGTATCTTTACTTGATGCTTCACCAAGTGCTTCACTGTAAAACTAATCTAGTTCAGTATTTGACGAGACATGTAACCACATAACCACCCGAGAAAGATCTATACATGTTCTGTGGAATGGTATCAGGCTATGAGCTGTCAAAATATAATTTATCAGGGGTGGGCAAAATGCACTGCAATATAATATAAATCTAACCTAATATTATAAAGCTGAAGAGTTTGTTTGTTTGTTTGAACGCGCTAATCTCAGAAACTACTGGTCCGATTTGAAAAATTATTTCGGTGTTAGATAGCCCATTCATCGAGGAAGGCTATAGGCTAAATATCGTCACACTAAGACCAACAGGAGCGGAGCAATGCGGGTAAAACCACGGGGCACAGCTAGTAAAATATAAACCAACCAAATTGCACACAACGAAAATTTGGTAGCCTTATACAAGACTCGAGATCCAAAATGCTAAGCCAACAGAGAGCAATTACTTACAACGTCAATATAACTTTGTTCATTACAGACAGACAAGACAGTTCAAATGGGACAAAGTTTTAACGCATGATGGTTGGGATAATTAATCAGTTAAAACTATAAGTGAGCAATCCAAACTTTTGCTGGTTTTCGGGTTAAATGTACAACAGAGCACACTGGGACGAATTGACGAAGAATTTTAATTAAAGTGCTGTTTTAGTTATAACGACATCTAGCACGGTCTTCCAAATTAAATAAGTATTGACCTATATCGAAAATGTCTAACTTAATTTTTTTAGTAGACCGTACATAAAATACCCAAAAACTCATGCCAAAATTTCACTACTTTAAAAAAATAATTGTAAGCATCTTTAAACAGTCGTTAAACATATTTTTTTATATATCTTATCACATTTAATGTAGGTGTGCTAATGACAATACAGTTACATTAAAATATTATTTCTTCATCACATTCCTCCCATAGCATAGTTACCATTTTTCCAGTAAAAGTTATTTATTTTTATTTATCTGTGATTTGATGGAAATTTATTTTCTATCAGTGTATGATGTTACCAATTATTATCAAGGAAACAATAAAATACTGTTTCATAATTTTACATGCGGTTTTATCAAGCACTCGCTTTAAAAACTTATATAATTCGTCCAATCAAACAAAATATTTCAGTCCATACAGTTCACTTTCCCCGGGTGCAATTTGCCTTTGCATCTTTACAATACATTTGTAATAAAATGTATGTGTAATATTTGAAGCATATCATTTTGTATAGTAATGCTTTTTAAAACTAGTTATATGTCCCGGCTTCTCTTGATTTTACAGCTTTTGCTATAATATTTATTTTATTTTTATATCGCTTATCAAATATCTTTAAATTATGAAAAAAAAGCTCATTTGAATGCTTTTTTTTTCATAATTTAAAGTATTTATAATAACTGCTAAAATTACTATCAATATTCACAAATAAATATAACCTACAATAAAGTTGTAAAAATTACAACGCTATTAAATGAAGATGAATAGAAAAATCGTATTTTTCATGACCTCGTTTAAGGATAAATTGTATCTTCTAAGATGGCGAACTTTTGAGAAAGCCTTATAAATAAGAGGGTTTATTGATGAAATTGTTTCCTTTAGGGAAAGTGCAAGAAATTCCAGAAAATCTACCATCTCACAATCTATAAGTAGTCTTAGACATGAGAGGACATCAAACACTTATTAATATAATATTGTGTTAGTATCTCAGTTAGAAGCTCATTATCACACTGTTTGTATGCATTTTCTGAGTAAATTTACTATGGTTATGTATATTATATTTTACACCATCAGAAAGTAGATATTTCAACAAACAAAAAGCCTCCAAACTTTTTGAAAAAAGCTGATATTTTGACGTCAGAATTTTCGATTGAAAATTAGGTTGTTTTTTTGGTATTAAGTTGAAATAAGGCGAAAAAATAAATATTTTCAATCAAATAAATTACAGTGTATTTGGGACATAATAAGGTAAGTTTTTACCAAATATCGTAGAAAAAAAAATTTTTTTGAAAAAGATATAAATAAAAAACCAAAAACTTGGTTTTTTGAATTTTTCACCTAAATTTTGAGGTTATGTGAAAAAATTGCGAATACAAAAGTTGTAGAACTTTTTATTACCTAAAACTTTGTCATTGAACTTTTTTCCATAGGACTTGTAGTTTTGTCGGAAATCAAGAGAAACCATTTTTTAGCCTTAGAAGCCTTAGAAGCCCCCTCCCACTTCCCGAACTCGGATTGTCTGTAATTTATTTTTCCTTTAATTTTTATCACATTCCCCTACTTTTCTAATGGGTTTCATCCTACTGTGATTTTTTTTTGTTTCAAAAATTATCGGCCCTGGTCTATTTGTTCTCTTTTGATATCTTTCTAGTATTAAAAACAGATAGTTTGTGAGGATAAATCGATAGAAAGATCGCTCTGATCAAAATCTACAGGCTGATTAGATCGGTGCAAGTTATTTTAGGTATTACATAAAGCAGTTGTCACAACGATGACGTTGTTTAAGAAACTCTTAAGCAATGAGCTCTTTTCACCTCAAAACTTCACGGTATTTCATAATAACATGAGACAAAATATATGAAATAACAGCTAAAGTGAAAAATCTATGACCTCATATTCTAGCGTTGCAGACGCGTTATGACAGGGATTTAAATTGAATTGTAAAAAGAAAGTTCGAATATAAATGCTACAGTTTAAACCAGTGTGTGACCCAATTCGTTGACCCAATGCAGAGCACTCCACTGCCACTTTATCAACTGAATTCTTTTAAAAGCAATCAAATATTAAAGTTTCTTCAGTTGAACAACATGATATGTGACTTTTCATTGACCTAAAAGCGCTCTGATCAAAATCTATTAACTTTTCTCTCAACGCACTGAGTAAGGCACTCAGATTTATTGTATATCAAGCAGCTGTAAAGCGCTTAACTGATTGCAGCATCCAAGCTTGTTGATTAACGACCAGCCTTCCATCAGTTTTTCAAGCGGACAAAAACGCTTACCGATCAAAGCCTACAAAGTGACTTCATTATTAGACTGATTGGCTCTAAACCCACAAATCTCTAGCCAATTACCATTGCGTTTGACCATGACTGTTTAAGTTGGGAACAAAAGCATCAAATCAATGATTCTTTGGCCGTAGCAATTGGCTAGTAAACACGTAATTCAATGTAATACAGCCAGTTTCGTTTTGAATGGAAGGTGGAAGATAAATTGTCGAACGGAGACTGTTATATTTCAAAGCAGACGTGATCCCGTTATTGAATGCTGAATCAGCTTCGCGGATACAAATACCTGGATATTATCGTGTTGAGGAAACGAAGAGCCGTTTACTTTGAATTTATTAGCTTCGACTGTCTTTTGTTCTATTGGGAAGTGGATGTTATATTTGCAGTATTATTGATAAGAAATATGGAAGAATATAAAGTTAAAGAAAATATCAAATTTAACGTATATTTAGAATGATGATGGTGGCTCAATGTAAACAGTTCAAGCACGTAAATTATTACCTAAGTATATATTTTTTCTAATAAATGAAAACTGAAATGTTTGAAATAAATTATCATATTCCATTGCATAACCTAACACCAAATCTTCTATACACTTTATATTCCATAATTAACCATCTTGATCCCAATTTAGCCACCAATCAAACCAATTTTTTAGTACTACTAAATTTAAACCATATTAAATTCAAATAAAACAAAGAATTAAGGACTTAGAAGCACCAGATCAATAAGAATCATCTATCTATATCGTTGAAAATGCACTTATCCCATCCAGTACATAGCAATCCCGAAGTGACAATGTATTCGCTTTTATTACCCAAGTTGAAACTGCAGCGGAACCATCAAGAATATTGAATTTCCGTCTATAAATCCCTGTTCCATGAAAAGTGTTTTATCTCTTGGATGCTTTTGCTTTGCGTGTTTTCTTTGTGATTTCGTTGATAATGTTATTATTAACTAGTTTAGATGTTAGAAAAGTGATTTTATTATGTAGTTAGATATAAGTTACATGTAATGTAAAATTAAATTGTATATTGACATGATTTAAAAAAATAAACTATGGAGTTTCGGTTCTTCTCCATAGATATTTCCGAATCGGTGGTAATTGTTAAAAATATGTAATGACGATTCAAAAGTGCTTCTAGAAGAAGTCTAATTGAATAAATAAATGTTTGAGTTTAAGTTTATTTTATTTCTTTAAGATAAGAGGGTAAAGTTAGTAAATGTATTACGTATAGAGTGATGAATGATGGTTGATCATTTAGTTAAATTGTATAGAGCGCTTTTGTGTAGAGTTGTAGCTATTAAGATTAAGATAATAGATACAATCACAGTCACAGTATTACAATATGTCCTATTGTAATACTGAGATCACAGCGGTGTTCATGGCTTATAATATTTTTATGATAGCTGTTTACTCAATTTAGTAATTTGTTAGGTAAGTGTTGGACATTTTAGTCAGGGAGTCCTCTAAAAGTATCATGTTAAATATTCATATGAATAAGATTTTTATTTCACTCTAATACAATATCTGCATAAAAAAACGCTACCATTTTTTTTTCAATGTAGGAATTAGTACCTAGTTTTAAACATTTAATTAACCTCTTTGATTATCTAAAATTCAAAATTTTTATTAAAAAATAATCTAAAAAATATAGTTGGCATGTTTCCATTAAAAAAAAAAGACGTGTGGCACTCGGGGACTGCCGCGGTAAAGCTATTGCATGCTATGCCTTCAAGCCACACCTCCGCCCATCGGAGTGGGGAGCGTGAGGTTTTTCGTTACTAAATTTCTGGATTCGGTCCCCGCGCTCAAGGCCCGCGATAGAAGCTATGCAATAGCTTAACAAACTTATTTATTTAAAATCTACACTTACCAGTATCAAACCTAGGTCTCCCCGGCAATCTGCTGGGCAGGTCTTGGTTCTCGACGTGATCGAATGTGCGAAACCCGAGGGCGAACTCAGCGTATGGACTTATTTCGAACATTTCTATGCAGAAATAAAATATGTATTTTATCGTTAAAAAGGTGAAATAACATTTGCATTTCTGGTTAAATATTAAGAAAAATATTGGAAGGGTTTTTGAGTGGATACAGTTTAACAATTAGAAGTTAACTCAACATATAGTTTAAAACAGAAATTAACCACAAAATAATAGCTGCATCTTAGACACCATAATATGGATTCAAATTGTTTTATATTTCACTAGGAATTAAGCATGCTTTTTTGTTTAAAAACTAGATAAAATAAGACAAAGATTATTAATAATAAATTAACACTAATTAAAAATTTATAATACAAATAAAAAAAATTTCAATTATCATTTATCAATGTATTTTGCGTAGGTAATTGTTGAAGAACCCAATATCCTATACATTTTAATATAATATTACATACCATTTTTACTAGTTTTCCTTGGATGCACGGGCGACGTATAAATCCTCGGCGTATGCGCGTATCTCTCTTTATGTTCGGAATGTGACGCCACGCTTTCGTTCCGCGACTTCGCTTCGTCCGCGATCGAATGGTGGTATTGGGAAGAGTATGTTTGCCTAGAAATAGGTCTTAATGAAATGTTCATAGAATTTTCAGTTGTAGAGTTATTAGCATAGAGTCGATTATTGTATAGCATGATTGTAATGGACATTTAATTTACAACTGTCAGTTAGGTTATAATATGGTCGATAATTGCGTGTTCGGAAGAGTATGTTTGCCTAGAAACATGTCTATATTGAAATGAATATTGAATTTGCAACTGTAGACTTATTATTATAGAGTCCATTATTGTGTAGCATGATTGTATTGCAATATCTCTTTATGTTGGGATGGGACGCAAATTCGTTCCGCGACTTCGCTTCGTCCGCGATCGAGTGGTGGTATTGGGAAGAGAATGTTTGCCTAGAAATAGGTCTTTAATCAAACGTTTTTGAATTTTCAACTGTAAAGCTATTGCTGTAGTGACGATAATTGATTACTTGATTAATAATTACATATTGATCACAAAACATTTCGCTTTTGTTTTGTAAATCGTTTTAAAAATAAGTGATATTGTAATAGAGGGTTGTAATGGTAGAAGATCCGAACATAGGTCGACCTTCACCGGCGTGATAATAGAATGAGACCAATTTTATAATAAATTTAGTGTATTAAAAAATGTATTAAAAATGGGTTGACTGGGAAAATCCTGGACAGGACATTTTTAATGAATTTAAAAAAAAAAAATTTTTAATTAATTGCAGTAAGTATCAAGATAATAAAAAAAAATTATAATAGACTTAAAGTATGAAACCTACAGAATGTGCAGTCATAGTCGTTTTCTAATATTTACCGGGACAAACGGCTAGGTTGGCAGGTATAAACAGGTATGTCGGTACCAGTTACTTTCACTTGATAGGATGATGAAAAAAAATTATGTCAGCGCTGTTTTATTACAAAATTGTTTTATTATCTCGAAATAGCAATTAATAAAAAATGAAAATAAAAGATTTTTTAATAATTAATTAAAAAATATCCTGTCCAGGATTTTCCCAGTAAACCCATTTTTAATACATTTTTTAATACACTAAATTTATTATAAAATTGGTCTCATTCTATTATCACGCCGGTGAAGGTCGACCTATATTTGGATCTTAGACCATAAGAAATTGTCCCTGATAGCCGTCCCTGATAGATAACTTTTAGATTTCTGCTTTTGTATATCCTATCTCTCGTTTTAACTGACAGATAAGCTAATCAGAACACATCCAGAATTTGTGATCCGCCATAAATATCGAAAAAGTTAAATAGTAGTTGAAAAGTTCGTCCAGATTTACAGGGATTTTCCAGTGTAATTTCCGGAGCTAAAGATCGGATTTAAAATTCTTTCACTAATGGAAAGCTATACTATTTTCGAGCGTTGAAAGCAATATTTTAAAGGAAAAAGTTACTGAACTATGCTGGCATTAAATAAATCTCGGATATATTAGAAATAAAGTAGCTTATATTCTATGTGTAATATTTATTTATAGCAGAATTGAGGCACTATATAGTGATTGAGGCGTGAAGTATGAATCTTTTTAATTCAAAAATGAAAAGGTCAAAGTCAAATTTAAATAGTAAAAAGATTTCTAATATGATTTCCATTCCTTCTCGAAATATAGAATAATTACTTTTTACGCGTGAGATTTCCTTGTAATTTTAGTTTTAATATTACAAGTTGTTCAACTAGATAATCCTGCGAACTTTAGAAATTTTTTTTTTTTTTTCGTCTCATTTACTTATTCTGATTTATTAAAAAACGATATCATTAAAACCATTACTAATTACAGTGTTTATTGAGTTATAAATATTATGACTTACATAATAATAAATACATTTGAATACAATAGTAGCATATCCTTATCATAGAAAAAATAAAACAACATATTATAGTTAAGAAACATCAATATAAAATATTTTATTACATTTATAGTTATTATTAATTACCTGTGCCTCTTAAACAGTATACAGATGAAAGCCAGCAAACACATAACAAGAAGAATGGAGCTGCATATAATCACCAACATGTTGAGATCCAAGAAATCTGATGGTGGCCCGATTTCCTCTATTCATAAGAAACAATTACATCAATAAATATACATGTAATTATTTATATATTAATATAATATTCAAGCAAATTAAAAGAGCAACTATAGTTTCTTGCTGGCTGTTCTCTTTTCTCTTTTCACTTTCTGAACTGGTAGTTAATATCAATCTATGTATTATGGAAATTCAAAGGCGCTTCCAAAAGAAGTCTAGTTGTATAGATTAATGTTTGAATTCGAGCTAAACTACTAAAGGGGCGGGTGCGAGAGACCCGACTGCATCGTTGTGAGCTTAGTTTATAGATGTGATTTAATTGAGATGATACACATAATCTTGCATAACTTGCTAAATAAAATAAAATAAATAATCTAAATACTCTATCAACTAACTACTAACCTCCATCTAATCCCTTAGTAGCGTACGTATACAATGTAGTAGCAAACCCAGCATCATTAGTGGCTGTAACTCTCAACTGATACCACGTGGCGGGTGCGAGAGACCCGACCGCGTAGTTGGAGGGTGCGGAACGGAGCGAGTAGTCGTAGCCCCAGTGGAGCGGCATGTCCATTGTCTAGAGATATTGTGGGTTGGATTCGCAAGAATAATCATAGTACCTAATTTAGATATAACTAGCTTATTCCCGCGGCTTCATACTAATCATTGTAGTGAGGCAAAAGAAAGATAAACAAACGTGGAGGTATCTCCACATTTTTATTACGATATTTATTTATATGCGTCGACTGCGTGGTCAAATAAATTTCTATATGATTTGAGATATTTCACCGCGATAAAAAGTATAGGTACACACTCTCTAGTCCGGTAACTATATCCAGACATAAAACCGTATATCCGTCGTGACGGGAAAGACAGACAAACAGACTAACAAACTTTGCTCATTGGTAATACTAGTATGAACGTTAATAATATAACCTAATAGTAGATCTAATAAAGGATACACTTCCCAAAAGTGAATACTGGAAATGAATCTGAAATTTCGTCTACGCTAATTTTCGTGAAAAGGACGTCAAAATAGCTTGTTATTATACGGAATTTCAAAGCAAGTGGTGGTATGCGCTTGTTCGAAGTAGTCTTGATCTATTGGATAAATGGAAATGTGATCATTTCACTAAAACACTTATTTCTTACAAACTTTCTAATAATTTTCAAAAATAGTAATTAAATTATTAACGCGAAAAGTTGTGAGATTGGATATTTTGGTTGGATATATAAATATTCCAAGCTGTTCAACAGATTTGGATGAATTTTTGAAATAGAAAGGGGTTTATTTGAAGGCAACATGGCTGAATATATCAATAGCTAACGGAGTATCGCGTTACATTGCATTAAAATATTAAATAGCAGTTTATCAAAAGAATGAAGAACTACAATTCGTGGTTGCCTGGCAGAGATCACTGCTTAGTGATAAGGCCGCCCTTTCTGCTTTTATTTTATATGTATTTGTAACCTTTATGTACTTAATATTATATTCTTGCACAATAAAGTGTTAAATAAATAAATAAATAAAGAATGCGAAATTCTCCTTTCTAAAATTAATTCAGAACTATAAAACCTTTGATTGATTTATAATTGTATTTAACTATTAACTCTAAAATGTTTTATCCTCCTATATTCTGAACTGAAACTAAAAATTGCTACAGATACTCACAGCTCTATTATCAGCTCTATGCCACATATTGGAGCCAAGTGGTCTGTAGTCTACATCCCACTTGGTGACGTCACAGCCACCGTCATCCCACCCACTGAGTTGTATGTAGATATGGGATGAGTTGCTCCATAACCAGTCAGTTGTGGGGGGAGACACGGGCGCTATATTGGAAGGAATTTATTTAATATACTGCACTATTTTATATAGTTAAATAGTTCTATCTATAATTAAATTTGTCTTGAAATATGTAATGCAAGGCTATGAACAATTATTTAAATTAAGCAATAATTGTGACATGTACGCTACGAAAATACGGATACACACACATATACACAAACACATAAATTTGTCAACACATAAAAATCAAAAAAGAAATTCAACGTAATTCAAGCATTAAAACTACAACAAATTATGTTTACATACTTTAACTGTTACTCAATTTACAACTCCCTAATTTAATTCATAATTTGATTTACATTTTTTTTTTCAATTTCACAATTATTATAAATTCAAACATAATATCCTTACCTCCGCCAAGTGTAGTGACATCAACATGTGCAGGTGACGAAGTGCCCAAATTATCTGTAGCGGTCAATCGCACGGAATACTTCGTTCCGCCCGGAAAGCGTGTGTTGTTGAAGCCCGAGGGCAATTTTTCTTGCCAAGGACCATCCCCTTCGTGCCAAGTTAGTTTGTAGCCTACAATATGTAGTATACATAAACTAGATAGATACTCACCTCCGCCAAGTGTAGTAACATCAACATGCGCAGGTGCCGAAGTACCCACATTATCTGTAGCGGTTACTCGCACAGAATACTTCGTTCCACACTTTAGCCCGGATAGCGTGTGTTGCTGCAGCCCGGGGGCGCGGTGTTCCCGGGCGGAGGGCCAGGCCTCTTGCCAGGGACCGTCCCCTTCGCGCCATGTTAGGTTGTAGCCTACAATATTTGTGTTTTATTGGCCAAGTAATCAAATATGTCAAAACAAAAAAGAAAGGTAATAGCAGAACAATTGCTCTACATCCCAATGTTACGTGGTAACAGTAAAATTGTTTATATTTTTTATCTATCTGTCTATCCGGGCAAATCGATCTATAGAATGTTATCAACTAATTATTGTAATTTATATTTGCATGTTGTGAATACCTATAATTGTTTGTTACATTTAGAATAAGTCTGTAATACAATAAGTCTGTAATTAATAATTAATGAAACAATGTAAACAAACGTTGGTATTTCTAATAAATAAATAAAATATCAACCTACCACATTATTAAGTTAAATAACTAGTACAAGCTAATAAATAGTACAAGTTAAATAAGATCTAATTTTCCAAATTAAAATCGATTCAGATATTTTCAGCTTATCAATTACAAACATATAAAATATTACAACTATCCCCTTTAAAATAATTTTACAAATATAGAGATTAAACAAAATAAAACCTAATCATAAGGAGAATATTTATATTAAAAAAAGAGAATCAACAGAATAAGTGTACAAAGCAGTTCGTTAAGACATCACAGTTAAACATTACAAAAAAAACAACACAAAAAACTCATTCTAGCACATTCTAGAACAAAAAATACTCACTGATGCCATACGTCAAAGTATCGTTACTAGTCTTCAATTCATCCCACTCAATAAGTATGGAGTCCTTAAACGGAGTGGCCCTTAAGCTCGGAGGGTCCGGGAGGGGGAGGACTCGTATAGTGTATATTACTGAGTCAGAACCGTAGAGGTTTTTGGCTAAACAGGTGTAGTTACCTCCAAGGGATTGGTCGATGTCTGAAAGAATGATTTTATGTACTCTGGAAGTCGTAAATTAATGAAATAGTGCCATTTTTCTGAATATTTTCATGACACAATGATTTCCAAAATTAAACAACGTCGTGCTCGTATTGTTAAATAAAATGGATGGGATTATTATTTCATATTTTTATTAGTTTTAGTGGTAGATATATTTACTTACCTAACTATCATGTCATGAATATTAATAAATTGACCATCGAAAGCAAAGATGACCAAAAATATTGTTTTATTTTTATATCTAGTTAATTAGTTTAATTTAAAACGATAAGCTTCAATGTTATAATGTCAACTAATATTGACATTATTTTATAATTAACTATACATATCTTCACAATATAACAAATAAACGACGTTCAACCTAAATCCAAATACTCACTCTTTATAAGCAAGCTGTCGTCCTTATTCCTCGTATATCTCGGATGGTGGGTTATTATATAATGGTTGTGATACCACACAGTTCGTGGTGGTGGTACTCCCACACTCCGGCAGGATAGCACCAAAGACCCACGCACTGGTACCACCACTTCACCACCGAGAGACGCTACTCCTGCTACCACTAGTAGGGGGAGAATTGAAATTGTAGTAAATATACACATACGCTTCCACTATAGTAAAAAAAAAGTGAAGTCCCGTGTCCCCTAGTGGGGTAAGGGGCAGATGCATTATGCATACATCTGTTTCACTGATCCATTTCCTTTAGGGACAAGTAGGTGATCGGCCTTCTGTGTCCTGCCAGACCAAGACATTTTTTTTTTCTTCGTCTCCACCGGGAATCGAACCCAGGACCCCTCGGTTCTACGCTCACGCGTCAACCACTGTACCAAGGAGGCGGTCACTATAGTAAGGGGAGGGAGAATTGTATGTAAATTTAGACGACATATAGGTGAATGGTATTTGGTAATGTTTGTTTTATTTTAGTTTAAGTATACGCAAACACAGACACACACATGCAAACACAAGCGCGCGCACACATACATTATCGATCGACCGTATTAGATTTATAAAATTACTAGATTTCCGCCCGCGGCTTCCTCCACGTTTTCAAAGAAAAGCCTGCATAGTTCCCGTCCCTCTGGGATTTCCGGGATAAAAACTAGCCTATGTCTTATTCTAGGTCTTCAGCTACATTCCAAATTTCATTGTAATCGGTTCAGTAGTTTTTACGCGAAAGAATAACAAACATCCATCCATCGATCCATCCTCACAAACTTTCGCATTTATAATATTTGTAGGATATAGACGCATAATTAATTAAAGAGAAACTACGTTTAATACATAACGAGGTAGAACGAAGTTTTAGTTTTAATCCTTAGGGATATAAAATTCAAGTCGGCTAGATACTAAGCGCAGTTTCTAGGAAGTTTCCCAAGTGTCTACAAGTCAATGGATAGTTACTCTGCTAAATAAAAATTTCAACGCGAGTTTAAAATATTATGAGATAGAATTTTGCAAAAACTTAGAGACCGCTTTTATAAAATATTTCTTCTTTAGATTTATTTTGAAAGCATAATGTTTGAAATATAAATAATAATATGAGATTTGAGAAAAAAAATTGTAATGGGTGATTCGAACCGACATTTTACTATCGTAGGTTATTGCGAAAGCAATATTACGAATTATAGAAAGAAAGAAAGAAATTTCAATAAATCATACCTAGTTAAGAACTTATTGAGAACGTGTTTACACAATCGAATTAGTTATTATTAATTTTCATGTACTATCAATTGCCTTTTTTTACTCATAAATATAAAATATGTTAGTATCAAATATACTATTAAGCCTTTTGATGCTTATATCCCACTTCCTAGTATAACAAAGTTAGCATAACATACAGGAGCTAGGTGCTTTTGTCATCGGAATATGGTTGTAACAATATATGCCTGAGAAAGCGTAGTGCAAATAAACGTACATACATAGTATACTAAAAACAATGATGTATGACACAAAATAGTATTCAAAGGTATAAATACTGGTTTTAAGAATCGCCAATTTTAACAGCCTTACCCTCTCACTAAATTTAAAAATGAAGATGTAACTGTACGCTGCCACAATTTAAAGCCAAAACTATTGTACCGATTTTCGTGAAATTTGATACAGATATAGACTACACTTTATATAGGACGCAGAGTTATCTTTTTCTTAAAAGTCACAAGTCAAATATGAAAGTTGCAGAGAGCGTAAAATGTAATGGAAATATTTATAGACGCAACAAATAATAAATGAAAGGAAACAAAGGACATGTCCAAAAATGTATGAACCAAAAACCCAGAATCGACAGGAATGAAACGTGTACCCATGGATTGGCATTGAAGTATAATATAATATTACCAAGGGGGCAACTCTGAAATCGTTATAGTATAGGAGCTAGGAGCAAAATAAAATAACTAAGAAATTCCTTAAAAAACATAATATACATAAGTTTCCGTTATGTTGTGGCTTAATATGA
>CAJQZM010040615.1:18759-54626 GCA_907164665.1 Colias nastes | reverse complement strand
AAGTGGCTGGCCCGATTTGGAACAATATATTCATTAGATTAGCTATCGTATACACCCTAATTTGTAATAATCTGATATAAAAAATATAGTAAACAAAATATCCTTAAAAGTTACCCCATTTTTGTATAATCACCCATATGTTTAATAGAAATTTGAACCAACAATTGAAAATATTCTATTGTTGGTTTTTTATTGTAATATTTTTTAACAATTTTAGATCACATTAAATCTGCTAGGAGAAAATATACATGAAATATAAGATGTATTCCATTATGATAATAAATTATACAGTACTTAACTGACTCAGGACTTATTCTCATGTACTTATTAAGCATTGTCTGCTATGAAGATAAACCTCACAATTATAACTATTCTTAATATTTACCTCTGATTCGATGAAAAAAATATGGTCCTAGAATATTTTTTTTACTATATCCTAATCTTTGAACTATGACTTACCTGAACTTCGTTTCATCTATTCAATATTGTTTGTAATGTTAAAGCAATCATTTTACATTTAAGTTTTTACTCTATTGCAAAATGAGTAAAAACTAAAATGTATTATGATTTCTTTATGTAATACTAGCGACCCGCCCGCGGCTTCGCCCGCTTTGTCTGATACCTAATAAATTATATAGTAAAACCTTCCTCTTAAATCACTCTATCTCTTAAAAAAAAACGCATCAAAATCCGTTGCATAGTTTTAAAGATTTAAGCATACATAGGGACAGAGAAAGTGACTTTGTTTTATACTATGTAGTGACGATTTCTTTATGTCAAACATTGTTGAAATTTCTCTGTGAAATCAGTAAACCATAAAATAAATTTTCAACAATTGATAACTAATTTTAATTAACTAATTATAAACAATTAGTATAGCAACAGTTGTTATCAAACTCACCAATTAAGCACTGACAGCAACCAATGTGAAGTTAATTGAAAATAATTGGAATGTGGGCTATAATTGCTCTCAGGATTAATCACAATCTATTTAAAGAGAAAAATTCTTTATAAAACTAAGTAAAATGTTTTATCAATTTAGAAAAAGTGTTAGAGCTCATTTGAATAATGCTTCTATTGTTAAATTAAAATAGACATTCAACATTGTTGTCACTAAATAATTTTAATAATAGTTCTTTCAATGAGATTTTCTACATTGCTACTTGCTAGTTCTTCTGGGAATTGGAACAAAGAAAAAAGTCTGACCTATTTTCTTATTCTTCATTACTTTTACGATTGTTTCAGCTATAATCCATTTCCCTAGATATCTAGTTCTAGTTGCTAAGTGTTGTATGTCATTGTACTTTTTGGTTCTATGATTTGCGGGTCAATAAAGCTTCGGAAATTAAAGGCCTATAACCCTTCACTATCTGAATCAGTGATATCTCTAGCAAAAGGCATATACAATAAACATATATTCACTTTGCACGTTCATTCAGCCTCTCCAATCATTTTTATTCTTAGTCAAGCCTTCTAATTTTTGGTATAAATAAAAGCCATTTACATAGAAATTAAAGTCGTGTCTCCCCTTGACCACGCTAGTTGTAAATTGTTCCAAATGTCGTTTAAAATCTGTTAAAAAGTCCTTAATTTCTAAATGTATACTCGCGTAACTCCAAACAAGACAATAATAATAGCCATATTATATACTGGTCACGACAATCGAGTTAACAAATAACAATCATGGTGTGATCATGTTCCAGGTTAGATGACATCGAGGATAACTCGATTCTTCGTCGCGGTATTCCAGTGGCGCACTCTATATACGGCATCGCTAGTACGATCAACGCAGCTAACTATGTGATGATGATAGCACTCGAGAAAACCCTCAATTTGGGACACCCACTGGTAATTTTTTTACTATAATGTGACGCTTAAATAGTTGTTTAATTTGTTACAGTTGAAACTAGTAAGTAAAATTGTCACATGCGCTAATCAGTAATTTACATAAATGAAACGTTGAAAAGATATTCAATCAAGGTACGTATAAATTTCAGAACCGAAGTACGAACTAAAACGTAACTATCTGTTAAGTTCATTAGCTTCATGGGTTATTACTCATTACCCATGTTTGCAAAATGGATCAAATCCTAGTAATTAATGTAAAATATATGAATGAAACAGTACACAGAGATCAATTAGGAGATAACATACATAACATAACCCTGTATTTATTATTTTTACCTATTTTTATTTGTTTTATTTAATGGTTTCTGTATAGGCGACATCAGTATATACAGAACAACTGTTGGAACTCCATCGTGGTCAAGGCATGGAGATATACTGGAGGGACAATGTTCAGTGCCCTTCAGAAGAGGAGTATAAAGAGATGACTATTAAAAGTTAGTACTATGTATTTTATTTACTAGAAATATAACCAGGCAGGAGAAAAATATTTCCAATAAGATAAATATGCCAGGTGTATTTAAAAATGAGAAAGTAATAAATAAATCTATCAGAGGAGTTAGTGGAATGTCTCTCCCAGTACTTATTCCACTACCCAAAGCGCATTCACTTTGCCATAGGCACTTTAGGAATATTCACTTTTCGCTATCTAGGCAAAATCTGAGAAAAGCATGTGGTTTACTACGCAATGAACAATTTTTTTAACATGGCTGTGATAAACTTTGGCCTACGAAATATTAAAATTCTTATTAATGTCAAATGTTAATTTCAGAGACTGGAGGTCTGTTCATGTTGGCAATACGTTTGATGCAACTGTTCAGTGACAATAAGTCTGACTTCAGCAAGTTAGCTTCGATCCTGGGGTTGTACTTCCAGATTAGAGATGATTATTGTAATCTGTGCTTGCAAGAGGTATTTTATTATCTTTCTTTCCTCTTTTTTCTAATTTTTTGTGGTAATTAAAGAATAAACATATCTCTGTAAACTTTGGAAAATACTCAAATGTTTAAAATGAAACCTGGTTTTATATTTATCAATTGCAATTGTTAAAGAAAACAAAAATGTACATATTTTTTCATATTCGTTTTAATTAGTTGATTGATTTTTATTCGTATTCTTTCAGTATTTTGAAAATAAAAGCTACTGCGACGACATTTCTGAGGGAAAGTTTAGTTTCCCAATAATACACGCGATCAGAAACCAGGAGGGCGACAATCAAATACTTCGTATCCTTTTTGACATGTTTATAATGAACTTAATTTATTCAAACATAGGACAATACTTTATGAGTTAAAATGACATATCCTAAAAGGCTTTCTTGTATTTTATTTCGAATTTTGCATATACGTAACCGTAAACTAAAAATTTTAAGTCTTACACTGTGTACACTTAATTTTAATCGAATGTTAATGGCGTGATAAGACATATTTAAATTATTTATCTTTACAATTATCCTGTTTTTGTAGTATTAATGATTGTTATGTGTTTTAATTAAAGAGAAAGACAATTTTATTTTTATAATAATACTCATTATAAATAATAAAATTGCTAGTAATTCATTATAACTAATTAATTTGTGGAAAAAAAAGCAATACATTTCCTAAGTATTTATTAGATATTCTTCGACAACGGACCCACAATATTGAAGTGAAGCGGTATTGTATAAAGCTTCTAGAAAAAGCTGGAAGCTTCAAATACACTCATGATACGCTTGAAGAGTTAGACAAAGAAGCCAGAGCCGAGGTAAATAAATTTAATTACTAATTATTTAATTAACTATGTAAAGTTAAACTTAGATGTATTGTTTTAATTTCGTCTATCACAATCGGTTAATTAAAAATGCAAATTTTCTAAAATAATGTATTGTGTTGGTCGTTTTTTTCAGACGATTCTAAAGAAAGTTCCCTCTGATTTTTTTGTTTATCGTCGTATTACAATTCATAAATTATTTGGACCGGCATTTTCGTTGTATTGAGTTATTTTTTCTGTCCGTCGCTTATCCGCGATTTCTCTGTTGATATTCATGGTGTATTTAGATTATTTGTTACTCTGTTGTATGTTCAAACAGCGGATCGAAACTAAATAAAAATTGTCAAGAGTTACATTATAGTGTTTATTTTATTAAATTTATATTTTTATGTTTTCAGATTGATCGTTTAGGCGGCAATCCCCATCTAATGGAATTTCTGGACGAACTTCGGAAAGTTGGCGGAAGCGACACCAAGAAGACATCAGAATAATTTTCGGTACATTAGATTTGTTTTCGTTGTTGACCAAATTTTTATATTTATTGTTATCGATTTGGCATTTAAACTTCAACAGATGTTGATTTAATTCTTAAAGTTATTGTTTTACCTTATTAATAGATAATTAATTGGATACTTTAAGTTTTTTACCTACGTATCAAAAAGCCATATTTATGTCTCATTGTGTCTTTAAATAACCATCATAGAGTGTTATATAATCAAATAGTAGTTCATTATATAATATAATTACTTATTATTTATTGTTGGTATATATTCACGCAATTAAAATTGCTTAACGTATTTTGATGAAGTTTAACACAGTTTAATAGTGAGGCCTTCTTTAAAATAAATTAACTGTTATTTTTAAATTTTTTAACATGGACTTCGCAAGACAATGTGTAGATGTCATTAGAAATATGACGTCTTTTTATGCAAATATCAAATAATGAGAAGCGAAATGATTTACACATTTTTATTAATGTAAAATTTTGTGCTATAGTTTTTTTTTTAGATTCGTAATAGCAAATATAGTCTAGTCTAGATTCGACAATTATCTAGAAGGCTGTCTGTGACTTAAATGCGTTTTTATTATTAAAATAATAATAATTTTAGGGAACATTAACTATTATTTGTTGAAAAATCTTATACCAAATTAATTGTCTTAAGTTTTGTCAAATATTGTTTTTGGCTTAGCTTAGTTGTTACAGAAATTTTCTTGCATTTATATTTAACTGTCTTTCAAGATTTTATTTTTATAGTTTACAACTACTTAATTATGTAATTGTCTAAGTACTTAGTTATTTTAATTGTTAATAAATTTAATAAAATATATGCCTAGACGTTTGTTTATTAGAATCTGAATATTTAAAAAGTTATTTCATGATAAGTTAAAGTTAAAGCTGTTTCAATAGCAAACTAAAATAATACAACTCAACAATGAAAAAAAAAAAAAAAAAAGATATGTCAAAATAAATAACCTTTTCCTTTTATTTCGAATAACTAAAGAGAACAATATGAAACTAGGACCCTATTTGCAAAACTATAATATTCAGGTTTTAATATAATGAAGATTTTACATAGTGTGCTAGTCAAGTATTATTATAAAAGCTTAAATTTTATAAATTACACGAAGTATAAAACATTCATTAAAAAATTACTTGTTCAATTTTGAATCCAACTGATAATGCTATTGAATTTATCTTCAGATTAAGAAGTTACACTTTGCCTTATGATTTTCTTCAATAAAACAACTAATTTGAATTACTTAATTGTTTTCAATAAATAATAAACAACCAAGAAAAGAACTGTTCAAGTATGGTAATAAAACATACAATCAAATACATAATAAGTAAATATTTAAACGTGCTTTCATTTTTGATACGGCATGCTTCGGATTTAGTTAAAAATGCAGTACTTTTGAACGTTACGAAGAAATAAAGTTTTGTCTCTGATTTTTAGGTTCTTCGATGAGATGTAGGGTTTATTGGTGAAAATTCTTAAAATAGGATAGTTCAGGCCATAAAGTTCTTAGATTGCGTATGTATGGCATTTATTATTTAATCTCAGTAGATAATGTAAGCTTTTAATGTGCAATTATAACTATGTATTAGGGCATAGCGCTGTACTAGATATAGGGATAAGTCGTGGGTGTTGATTATGAAATATTTTCTACCTTACTTATAAACTTTATCGTATGGTCTTGAAATCTACAAATTACATTACGATAAGTCGATATATAGTCATCACTTATACCTTTTACCAGCAAGTTAGGAATTACATAGCACGGTCAGGTTACTTTATTAATTATTTACCTAAAGGCCTTTGTCAAATACGCTAAGATTTGTTTAAAGCAGTAAGTTATTCAACTGTTTAGTTTCCAAACTAAGTGTATTTTGAATCAAATCAATTTTCTACATCATTTGTAATAAATAGTAGATGCAGAATACGACTGACAGTAGGTAGGTACCTATATCATTCGTATATTTGGCATGATATTGAGCAAACAAAATTTGGAAACAGTAAATTATTACGTCTCTGTTGTTTGTTTACTCTGATCAGTTACTATCGTTTAAAGAAAATAACTTTTAGAATTATCTATTCCGAAATGATTACGCTTGAAAGTTTATGCAGTAAGGTAGCTCACTTAATTAAAGGCTATAAGTAGGCAAGGTTGTTTGAATTTCACTTTATTATCCAGCAGTTATTTATATAAGAATATATAATATAATAATAGTTGTAGAATTCCTAGATAATAATGATTTATTGGTGTAATGTCAATTTATTTGTATTATAAATTCCTGTATTTTGCATATCAATATAATTAAAAACTGAAAATCACGTGTTCAGAACGATCAACTGCTATCGTTAAAAGGTTCAACTTAAGAAAAATATGTGGAAAAGTTACTAAGCTGTTTTTATTAGTTATACTTAATTTATTTTATGTATTTATTATAATAAGAAATCGAAATTATAACGAGTCACCATTCACCACAGATATAAAAATCTGTCGTGTTATAAACGAAACAATGCTGCCAACAAAAGTTTTTGATTTTATTTTAATCGTGATAATGTAGTCCACATTTTTTAAGTGGAAACATATTTTTATTATCATCTTTTTATCATCATATTATCTTTCTTTTTTATTTTTAAATACACAATTTAACCAATACCAAATGTCTTCCGAATTAATGACAATACAAAAATTTGCTGTAGTTGCTGTATTTTAATCTCTTAATAATTAGAATGACTTCATGTTTATATAAATCTATAACAAATAAAGATTTAAGTAAAATAAATATTAGTGTTTTATTTAAATTATGTTTATCCTTTCATTTATTCTTTGGAAATTAGCTATTAATACGAATAATATTTATATGTGTGGTTATGTGTGTGATTTCAATAGTTACCATCAATAACGCGTAGTTTTTAATTAGGTAATTTAATTTTTCGTCTTATTTATATCTGCAGATTCTGTATAGCAACATTGTGCCATTTTGTAAAAAATCGTGATGAACCTGTACGTCGTATAATCAAAAAGTTTGAGTACGTTTGGTTCACGCCGTGGAGTGCGTCCTAAACCCTCATATCTGTGTCTTAAAGACCCTTACATTAGCTTATTTAAGAGAACTTATGAAAAAAATGTATGGGTATTAACTCCTATTTATTAAAATAATAGATTTTGAAAATAATAAAATATTAAATGACACATTAAATATACATTAAAATAAATATAACAATGCCTTTACCGCCGACCATACTAAAACAGAATGCTTTGAACGTAGTTTCGTTATACGGCCATTTCATCCAGTATAGATATTAGCTTCGGATTTCCGCCCAAACGCTTCACCTGAAAAAGAAAACGAAAATTCGTTTGAAACATGAAATAATCAATCTATCTCTAATTGTAAATTGAGTAACTATAGAAAAACGACTTGGTGCTTATTTTGTTTCCTTTTTGTGAACTAGCTCATCCAAACTTAGATTACTAATACGAAAATAATTCTGTTTATATATAGTTATGTACTTAATATGTTATCATCTATGAAGCGTAAAAATAAAGAAAAATTAGTAGGTAACACACAACTTTTGTATAAAGCACGGTACCTATAAAAGATAGTAATATGAATCAAGAACCAACTTTTCTTCATATAATACAAAAGTCCAGAAGGGACCGTTCATTAATAAATAAAATAAAAATAATTTGAACTCACCTCATCTCTCATATGCTTATCAATGCTCCGTAATCTATCTCGTGTGTACTGCATGCTTCCTAATCTTTCTAATTCACCGACGCAGAATTTCTTCAACTCGTAATCTCGGGTGTGCTGACGAAGAATATCTTAGGTGTGAGGTAAGAAAATGTTATTGACCATTTTCCCCACAGGGGACGTAATTCAATAACAATAATTGTATACAAGTGGTCAAATTTATGGAAATGAGACTTTATTTAAAACAATAGTAAATTAAAAGCTTTCGTGATTTAAAAAATAATAATTTAAATTGTACTAGTAAAGTAGATATGGTTATTATGCCTTAATTAGGTATGTTTTAACGCTTTCTTCGCAGTAAAAATATCGTTATTAGCTATTAGGGACCAATGGTTTTAACAATAAAAAGGGGGATGATCTGTGATAAAAAGGATACTGAGAATTGTATGTCCGTCCGGAGTGCTAAGAGCGTGTATAATAGGCAACGTAAACTTTCCTTCGGTTAAGTCATCACAAAAGCTATCTTGGTTTTTCTTGGGCTGAAAAATAAAATCATCACATGAAAATAATTTTATAATAGTCTCAACATCAAAGTTTTAATTATCATATCACTTCTAAAAGGAGGTAGTCCAAGGTAAATAAAAAAAATAAATAATTACCTGTTTACTAGGGTCCTCTGGCCATTCTTCCACAGCCTAAAAATTAATAAATGAAGATAAGTGTTATATGATTATAAAGAAAATGAACGAATGAAGAAGAAGATGGCTCTAGCCATCACTAATTCTTATTTTAACAAATGGTAAAGTTACCAATACTCTCTTAATTAACATCTATGCCAGGTTATTCGTATGGTTAAGTGTTTCTTGTACATCCGCGTTTCCTTAAATTTGGACACGAAATTGCCAATTTTATTAAGATTTTATTGAAAGGCGTGGTTTATGTTTTTGCCTCTATGTATACCTATATAAGGTATATAATATTATGTTACCTATACTATAGAATGTGAACTTTTATCATATATTAAAGAGATATTATTAGTATGTTCAGTTTAAGTACCTCTTCTTGCGCCAAATTACAATAATCATCTCTGAACTGGAAATACTTGCCCACGGTAAGGGCTAGTTCACTTAAATCGTGTTCATAGTCGCTAAAGAGCTGCATCAACCGAATAGCTAGTCTGAACATGTTGCCCGATTCTGAAAAATGGTTAATGTTTTTTTAATGATGCCATTGAAGTAGGTTCATTCATTTTGTTTGGAATATATTTTTTTTCCACCGTATACCTAAATATAATGGGACAGTAATTCATTATTCATTTGTAAACAATAGCAATTTCTTATAAAAATTACCTATGTTTATATGAATATTCACAGCATTGGCATTATATTAGAAGTTAAAACATAGAAACTAAAATAATTTCAAATTAAATACTGTTTTTTATCGCAATAAACTGCAGATGTTATTTATACAAAAATGCGAAATTATTCCTTACTTTGTTGAACCACATGCTCATATTGTTCTTGTGTGGGACATTGCAGATTATCTCGCCAATACACTTCTGAGCCTTGACCACGAACTATTTCTAGAAATTCCTCACTGAACATTTTACCAATCTGTAAATGTGTAAGTAATTGTTTTTATTTTATTTTATTTTTATTTTTATTGTGAACATTTAGTTAACGTATTGATATGCATCGAGTTTTATTTAGAGATTTGTTGGAAATTTTGACTTGAATACATTGAGATAATATTACTACGTATGGAGGAGACACCACGAACAAAATCTGTGCGCCATTTTTTTGCTCTAACTAAGTTTTAAAAATTATTATCTAGTTAGGTACTTACCGATGAAAGTTATTCCTTTGCACTTTTCCGTATTATTTGTATTATTTGTGCAATATCGTAACACACACGAAGGCATATTTGATGCGTTTCACTTTAAAACAAATAAAAAATGAGCGTGCAGTTACGCCATATGGCGTATGTTGAGCGGAACATAAGTGATGTAGGCGGTGTCGTCTCCATATGTATATCTCAATGCTTGAATATAGAATTCCTCTACTATTTTCAAAAGTATTTCACTGCATAGAATCGACAAGTTTTACCGTGTTACAATGCGTGTTACCTATGATTATAATATCCTATAATAGGTACCTACGCTTATATGCATTTAATATACCTACTCCTTGAAAATATACAGTAATACAATTCTACAGAAGATAAGAATAAACAGTTACCTGTGGATGACCTAGCTTCTCAAGATTTTGCAAAACTAGGATAATCACATGAATCCCCGCGTTCATGGCAAGTGGGAGACCATACACTATGTGAGCGGCAGGGAGGCCGTGACGTACCATTGTGTTGTCTTGAATATCATCGAATCTACAAAACAAATTATACTTTTATAAATAATCCTCTGTTTACAGGTTGCAACGAATTGAAAAGTATAGAACCGATGAATAGTTCCGGCTCATGTTAATTGCAAAATATAAAAAAAAATGTTTTCGTTAATGGCCAATTTATTTGTTAAATGGCCAAGCGTTTTTGATTATCTGTAAAGCAACTGACCCGAATCACGTAAAGTGTAAACCATTAACCATCCTTATGAAAAATAAAGTTTTATATACACTTATAATCTGAACTTTCACTTACAACAAAGTTCCATTATGCAGCATATGCACAGCATCAATAATATACTCTGCTTTATCTGCGGGAAGTTTCAACCATTCGTTAAAGGCGGTTGGGAGTCTCTTGCGTAGTTCCTTACCACGCACTTTCATTATATGAGTGTACGGTGCTAGAAGTTCCTGAAAACATTTATGACATAATTGTATAAATTATTAGAATAAAGGATAAATGTCAGATATTGTTGTTGTTGTTTTTAAGAATGGATGTAACGGCTGTAAGAGACTGTTAATCCATTTGACCCAGTTCTGTATGAAATTCAGCTAAATTTCAATTGAAACGACTTGGAACTTCAATTCAGTATCAAATTCTCTATCTCATTGAATCAGAAAAAAAAATTAAAAAATCTAAATAGACTTTGTGGCACAATATTACCTGCCAAATCTGCTTCGTGTAATAATAGGTAGGTACCTTCTTCCTACAACGGTTTTCAACATTTATTTTTATAAGATGAAATACTTCGTTGAAAGTAAAATAAAAATTATGAATAAATTCCTACCTTCTCTAAATACAATTCTCCATTTTGTTCAACTTTTCCATTGTTCAGTTTCACGGACATCTCTGAAAAACTTAGGAAGTGTTAATTTTATACAATTTAATCACATGACAAAATCAACATTTTTTTAATTAGTAGGTAAGCTACATATTAAGTTATTCGTAGGTAGGTCGTTCGTTTAAAAATTTGTATGGTCGTAATCATCGATAATTTAAAAAATATGTGTAACAAAAATAGATTTGTAAAAATAAAATGCATATAGGTATTAAGCATAATATGCTTAATATATGCATTGTAGGTACATACCTGGCAAATGTACCAATTTACCAAATTACCTGGTTATAATATATAATATATATTATAACCAGGTAGGTACCTACATTTTAAATAGACTCTTCTGTTAATAAAATCAAGGTTAGGAACCGGGTCTTTCTACTATTCAAGTTAAAACAGCACCTGGAAAATAATTTAAATCCAATTTTAATGAAAATTAAATAATTATTGTCCAAATTTTCATGCAGAATATCCAAGCTTCACGAAAAAGGAGGCCATATTTTATTTACCTATATATGAAAAGATTAAATAATATTTAAATACTTACCTACTTGCCGGAAATATGTTCGAAAATAACGAAATGTCCTGAGGCTCACCCAGTTGTACTGAATTATTAAGAAATTAATTAAAACTTTCTTCTGTATTTAAAACCGTTTGTCCCAAGCCGCTGTGCACTAAGAAATAAATTCGTTAAACGGACACACTTCCTATTTATAAAATTAGCATCGAATATAATAAGTATTGCGGGTAAGTTTGAGGAATAATTAATCTTTATAAACGAGCTTCAACGAGCCCACGATAACGAGTTAATTGTTTAACTATTGTACCTTTATATTATTGCTTTCAAGGAACAATGGGACACGTGTACAATTATACAATGTACCTACATAGATGAATAAGATGAATATTAATTCCTTCAAAGAAATCCTCTATGAAATAATTAGTCGTAATTTTTCTTAAATACCTACCTTACTTTGCTAAAATATACCTTCAAAGGATTAAAAAAAACTTGTAACTTTCACAGACTTCGGGAGTTTCCATTTGAAAAAAAGAAGAAGAAGAAGACTTAACACTGAACTGGAGATGTACAATTAGGTACTGATGAAAAGGAATCTAAATATTAGAAATTATATTAACTATGAAGGAATTCAATAAATTAAATTCAACCAGAGAAACCTTTATTATTCAAACAATAGGACGTTGAAATATTCTTTATAGGAAAAACGACAAAGGAACTAGTTAAATTGAGTCTTAATTCAGTGTTGTGAAAAAATAATTTAGCATTTTTAATTCAATAAAACATCTTAGGTATCCTTTGATGGCCATAATAAGAAGGAAATATCCGCCATTATGGTAATGTTAAACGGTATAATAGTAATAGTTTAAATTAATAATGCTTGCCGTTTAGACGAAACGACGGCCACAACTTAGGTAAAAGGTAGGTTAAGGTAAAGGTAGGTTATTAATAAAAGTGGTTGCAACATCCGACATCCAACTTACATTTATTTATGAATTTTTATAAATAAATTAAATACTGTTAAGTAATAATTCCCAATTAATTTCCGTATCATAGTATCTTGTGGCAAAAACTTCACTGCCAAGACAAGTCATCGAGTGCAGATGTAAGCATGGGGTTCCCGCCCAGACGTGCTATCTGAAATAAAAATATGTTTCAAATTAATTTGTAACCTTACTAATTTCCTCATCGAACATATTTCCTACAGTATAAAGTGAGATCGGGGAAGTAAAAAAATTGATCAAAGGACTGGTCTTTTGGACACGTCAGTTATGAAAAAGTTTAGAGCAGAAAGAAAGATCCTCAATAGATAATAATCCATTACGACTTATGATGAATATCGTAGCATATGAAGAATTTGTTGTGGTCATTATAAACCAACTTCATGTTTTTCATCTACATCTTTCTGATTTTGTTTAACTTTTAATGTTTTATTAAAAACTTCCTTATCCTGCCTTTGGCATTCTTATTGCAACATTGCTTTTCAATAGACATCATATTGTGCATTACAGGTGCCGTGAACTATTTGGCAATATCTCCTCTTATAATAAAGTTACCTCAGCTCGAAGTGATTTTTCAACTTGCTCCAGCCGCTCTCGCGTATACTTCAGACTGCCGAGCCTCTCTAACTCGGAGACGCAGAACTTCTTTAGCGAAACATCGCGAGTGCGTTGGCGGAGAATATCTTTTGTGCGAGTTAAAGGAAATAAGTGGAAAATAAATTAGTTTACAAGATTGTTCAATAGGTACCTACTTATCTTCTTTAATATTTGACGATTGAAGAGTTTAAGTCTTATAAAAACTGTCAAATCACCACTACTTGATCATCATTCATCATTCATGGCATTCAAATCTTAGTAAAATAGTAGGTATCTCATATACAGTCACAGTATTACAATATATTTCCTATATATTGTAATACTGTGACAGAGTTTTAAACACGACGTTAGAAAACAACTATATTATAATCTATACATATAATAAATCTGTAGAAGGGTCAATTCTGTACATTGAAAATATTAAAAAAATAAATAGCAGGGGGTGTTACTGGATCGATACCAAACCCAAATATGTGATAAAAAAAATTTTTGTCTGTCTGTCTGTATGTGAAGACATCACGTGAAAACTAACGGTTCGATTTCGATGAAACTTGGTATAATTATACCTTATTATCCTGGGCGTAAAATAGGATATTTTTTATCCTGGAAAAATACGTAGAAAAAAAATTAATCTTAATTTTTCAGTTTTATCCATAGACGTTGTTCTGTAGAACCGCGAACACACGTTGCGTATTATTATAGGCCTAGCCGTATTTGGGTCCAATAGATATTTATAAGATGTCATTGTCAGAGTTACTCAAAATGGAGAAATAAACCATCCACGCGAAGACCGACATCCGCGCGGACGGAGTCGCGGGCGGAAGCTAGTATTTAATAAAAAGGATACTGAGCACACCCTGTCCGTCGCCGGTACTAGCAGCTTGGATTATAGGCAGAGTGAACTTTCCCTCCGTTAGATCCTCGCAAAAATTATCTGGGTTAGGTATAGATGGCGCCTTGAATAAAAACAAGTTAATTTTTAATTATAGGTTCCCACGCATGTTATGTTTAATGCGTTTAAATGACAAATAATGAATGAAATTTTTCAAGTTCAAAATAAATATACAACGATTTACCTTTTTACCATTATCAGCATTCTCAGCTGGCCATTCCTCGACTGCCTAAAAACAAATTACTATCAGTTATGGAAGGTAAAAGGTAGGTATCTATATCCTAGGTACTACGAAACGGGACTGGTAACTGGTAAGTTCTATGATTTCACGTTAATTTTATCTCTTATTACATATCTTAGATTTATAAGTATGTCGTCGTTTTTTGGAACGAAGTTCGTACGCGGTTATCACGCGTTACGCTGGCTGGGGGCTAGGCGGGCGTCACGAAAAATCCTCACAACACTTTTGCTATAGTGTATTAGCATTCCTTCACTTATTTCATTTATCATTTAACTCCTAAATATTGTTTATTTATTTAATTATACCTCCTATAAATCTATATTCTCCTATAGGTACTTATTACAAAACGAAGGGAACTTCGGTTCCAATCGGGTGTCCCAAATGTGACACCTCAGACCAACCATCAGACTTTTTTTTTAATTCAAATATAGAAAAATGTGAAAATTTTATTATTTTAACAGACCATTTTATATATAAAGCAACCTACCGTAGTACCTACAATACAAGAAGAAATTTTGTTTCATGACGATTAGACAACATTTTAAAATAATTAGATCTGTCTTCAAATTAAAGACATAGGTACATACGAGTAGGTAGGTACGCTTGTTTACTTATGTTTCATACGTTTTACAATAGGTAATTAATATCTATGCAATTTCTTTATACGTTATTATGTTAACAATCAAATCGTTTTTCTCTTGCTTGGTATTTTGATATTTACTTCGAAGAAGGCTAACCTAATACTAACGTGTATTTTTTTTAAGTTTACAAACAAACAATAGAACAATTGATTAGAATTGATGTAAAAAATAAACAATATCACTCAATTTACATCTTTTTCTTCCTTATATTAGAAAAATAGAGACCAATAATTACGAAATGTGTGCTTTGTTTTTTTTTTTTTAGAAAATGGAGATAATTGATATAATGCATGCTAAGGGTTGTTGTTTTTCCGGGTTTCATTATATCGTATGCCGTTACATAAGTAATAATTATATTAATTATTAAGCTTATAATTTCATGAAAATCGGTCAAACTTTTCCGGTTAGCATATTGACAACGAACACGAAAATTGATATCCACCTGTACCTAATTTTTAATAATACATTCTAAATTTATATACAAATAAATAAACTTAGTTACCTCTTCCTCTAGTAGATTACAATAATCATCTCTCAGCTGGAAAAACAGTCCCACTAGCAAAGGAAGTTCACTAAGATCGTGTTTAAAATCGCTGAAAAGTTGCATCACACGTACTGCATAGCCTAAACATATGACCGGTTTCTGAAATTGTTAATAATAATAATAAAAACACTTTATTGTACAATGCAAAGATATAAAATACAGTATCTTACAAAAGGAATCTTCACCGTACAAATTGGCGCTTTGAAGCGATTTCTTCCAGGCAACCTTGGGATATAGGAAAATGAAAAGATTGAAAAAGGTAGATAACTAGTGCATATATGTATACAAGAATGAATACACATAAATATAATAGATATAGGCAAAGTATAAAATTACATATATAACATATTAGAAAGAAAGAAAACGTGTAGAAGAGGATATATAAAAATTTCAAGTAGAGAAATAGGTAAAATAGAACAGATACAGAATGACTATGAGGAGAGATAATATTTTTAATTACAGCTTTAAAACTATTCAGTTTGCGCTTGCTTTATTGCGGTTGGTAGGGAGTTCCAAAATCTTACGGCTTGCACGGTAAAAGATGAATCATAAAATTTGGAGATTGTTCTATAATTTATAAAATGTATAGACGATTAGATAATATACTTAGATCGATAAATTATGTTGCTGCAGGATGCATAACCTGATTTTTTTTTAAATTCGGGGAGTGTCTACCCGAGAGAGTAGTACATTTCTGTAGTGTACGACTAATTTCATTATATTTTCTCAAGGTATTATATTTTTTTAAATAAACAAGAAAATATACCCTCGGAAAATATAATGAAATTATTCGTTAATAAAAAAATACAAAAAATGCTTACTTTAAATGGATACTAACTTTGTTTAATCATATTTTCATATTGTTCTTCCGTTGGTATTTGAAAATTGTCTCTCCAATATACCTCAATGCCTTGACCACGCACGATTTCTAGAAAATCTTCACAGTACACCTTTGTCAGCTATAAGAAAATATTAATTGTTGATTAATCATAATCAATTTCTGTATAATTTCAGAATATTTGTTTGAGTATTGACATACGTAGGACAACCTATTGTTTATGTATAACTCAATTATATATTTTTATGTAAGGATTTTTTATAATTCATATTTTTTTTAATTATACTAGTAGATATTAATATATCAAGCAATCAGCATTAATTAATGGTGAATGGCCTGAAGTGCCCTGTCGACACGTAGCTTGGGAATATTTTGGTTTAGTGAGGAAAGCTTGCATGCCAATACCCTGCCCAGTTACATGCGGGCTACTATACATTTCTATCGATAAGTCCGTAATAAATAAACAATTATAATCTATCCTTTAAATTAAATGTTGTTATAACGTACTTGCGGGTGATTCAACGTTAATAGCTTGTCAAGCATCAGGGTCATCACATGAAGAGAAGCGTTGATGGTCAGGGGAATGCCATACACAAGATGAGCAGCGGGGATACTTCGTCGTAATAATGTGTTGTCCTGAATATCGTCGACCCTGAAATAGTCGCACTTAATTTTTCAGTTCCATTACAAAAAAAGCACACACGCTGTGCCGAGCTCACGTGTTAGAAGTGAAACCTCTTTGGAAAGATTTAAAGATACCAAAATCGTCGCCTTACTCCATGACGTTTAGACGTTACACTGAAATTTTACTCTCAAAGCGCCTAAAGAACTTTCACTTCAAAACTGGGCGAAAACAATGCTTTGCATACTATTTACATGCTATTTAGGTACTAATTACCTATAGTTGACATTTAAAAATAAACAAAATGGTTTTCAACTATTAAATGATACTTACAACAAAGTCCCATTATGTAGCATATCTACAGTGTCCACAATAAATTGTGCCTTCTCAGCAGGCAACTTAAACCAATGATTAAAAGACATCGGAATTTTCTTCGCAGCTGTTTACTGCGAATTTTCATCAAATGTGTATACGGCAAAAGAAGTTCCTAAAATAAGAAAACATATCTACTACTATTTATTAATCATAATAATGGGCTTACCACTTACCACCATGTATTACTAAAAGTTCTCCATTAAAAATCTATTAAGCCTCAATAGAAAACTTGGTGCTAGTCTCGAACACCTACACATCTTATCACACAATAGTCTTAACAGTAATTAGCTCAAACAATAACGATACTTAATTAGTGAATGGTTTGCATTATTTTTCCTGTAATTTTTTAGTAGTTTTTAATACTTGTAGGTATGGAAGTTTAAAATACACGCACAAAAAAAATCTTCCAAAAATATCCTCATTTGTGGAAAGTTGTCAATATCATAAAGTAATTTGATAACATTCTCTCACAAAATCTTGTCCGGGTTCAAAATATAATGTTCTGTAAAAAGCTTTAGGGTAGACTGGGTACGGTTGAAACAATTTCACTTATAACGACCATAACTTTGCTCTTTATAACCAGAGCGATGAAAAATATATGTTAAATAAAAGAGCATGTATCTGTCTACTAATAGGAGCTATGATTTTAGTTCCATGTGTATTATTTTTTATAGCAGATCAAATTAAAAAAATGAATCCGATTTGTTTCAACCGTCCCCATACCAGGGGCGGTTGAAACAGTGATTGGGGTCAGTTAAAAAATATGCAAATAATACAAAATATAGCATTAAAATATGTTTTATTGATTGTTTATTTTAAATCTAACAATAATTAAGTAACTCCTTTACAATAAGGTCTGCTCTCTTAATATGGTGACATACAAACAAGACAGATGTACCTACTCCTCATCTTCTGATGATATCTCCTCTTGTATTTTTTTCTTTTTTGCCTCTTCGGTGTTACTTTTACATTTTCTTCCATCAAATTTCTTCCTTTTTCCTCTATCCAATCGCTTCTTCACTTACTTAGCTCTTGTTCGTTTCAATATTAATTCTTGCTCTTTTCTTATCTCTTCCTTATCTGATGTGTCAGTGTAAATAGTAGACTTCCTGAGTTTTCGCCCTCTATTATTATACCTTCTATTGTTATATCCTCTATTATATCCAATTTTTTTAGTTTCTTGCTCGCCAGAGTCATCTCGCATTCGAATTTACCTTGGAAGCGATTAATTGTGCTTCTTTGCCGCTTTTCGCAATGATCTCCGGTTTTCACTTCCTCATATGCGTCTTTGTACTTTGATAAGTCTATTTATCTTCCCGAAATCTCTCTTACACGTACTATCGGCATCTAAAAATACAAAAAAATAATTAAAACAATGTTTCAACCGTACCCAAAAAAAATGTTTCAACCGTCCCCAACTCCTACTTTAGGTAAAATACAGTTCTAGTAATTGTAACAACAATGATACACAAAAACTAGTCACAATGTCATATTCCACAAGATTCACTTCAAACAAAAACGCACACTTAATACTGTCACTTAAATAGAAACGCCAATAATTGGAAAAATCTCCAAGCAAAAATACTTACTTTTGGTCATAAAAACATAATAGGGTCTTATAAAATCAGCTGAAGCGCGCGGAGATCGACGCAACATTGTGGTTCGTGTTTAGAACAGTTGTGCGCTTCATTTTCCCCTTGGACCCCTAACCCCCCCACCAACGGTTTGCGAGATATTCGTGGTGTTTCAACCGTCCTTTGTTTCAATCGTACCCAGTCTACCCTATCACTTGCATTAGGTATGTAAGTATGCAAACCGACAAGTCTATAATATAAGTAGCCGATTTTCGAGAGACCATACTCTATTAAACAGCCCCAAAGTTCCTAAAAATTCGATTCTTCTGGGTATTATACTTAGAGGTGGTTTACGATTAAGAAAGTACTAACTTGATATTAATCGTAGGTTTGTGGGTGTAAAAACTCACCTTTTCCATATATGGTTCGTCTCTTGCTTCAGTTTTGTTACTCATTGTTTTCTTTTATGTAGGTACCTACTTGTTTCCTTTAATACTTCCCTAAAAAAATAAGCTAATGTAAAACTGAAAGTAGTTGCATATTACTTATCATAGTATGTACATAATATTCTCCCCTTGGTTGCCTGGTAGAGATCACTGCTTAGTGACAAGGCTGCCAATTGTGCTACATCTTTCTGGTACCTTATTGTTTATTTATATTTAATGATTGTACTACAATAAATTGTAATAAATAAATAATTAATATGTAGGCTATCTGTTTTATCCTTAGTTACAAGATTTTTGACCGAATTTATATTTAAGTGAATTAAAAATATATATGTTACAGTCAAAACCCTGAACCAGTCAATATCCTTATTGACGGTTATTAAGCTATCTTAAGCTAGGTTATTTTATCTGATAAAATCAGTTAATAAGGATATTGACCGGCACCCTTAGTCAATAACCTTATTAACTGATTTAAAGAGCAGAAATTCAGTCAATATAGGTTTGAATAGATTTTAACACTTAAATCTTTCTGTAATGGGCAAGTAAAACAATAGCGAGTCGGTTCTGGCACTCGCCGTTCTTATTAACTGATTTTATCAGATAAAATCAGTCAATAAGGATATTAACCGACGCCCTTATGGTACGGGAGCTACCAACGTTTTAAAAAAAGTCATTTTAGTATAGTTGGGTTTTTGATATGCTGTTTCTCTTGCTATTTCGGTTAGAGTCCGGGCTGTCTGGCTGGCGGGAGTGGTTGCGTTTATTAGTGCGCATCTTATCTGCACAGGAAGATATACTTAACTTTAGTCATTTTTTAACGCGTAATTTTTAATCTTTTGCCTTTAGATAGATCCATCAGACATAATTTTTTTATTGCAAGACGTTTTATTCGTTGTTAAATGGGTGCCATACGCATTTTTTATTTAAAATAATTAAAATGTCATCGAAATAAGTGAAATTACATCAACATGAGTCCGCTTAAAAGATAAGTAACTAATAACTTTATTACTTAAATTATATTATCCTTTTTTAATACTTATATTAAATAATTAGTAAACTAATATTTTTAATAGATGCTTTCATATTTATTACACTTTTGGGTATTAATATGAATTTGATGATATGTATTTGGTTTTTATCAAGTTTACATTTAACGTCCTATTTGAGGTTCGTTGGGAAAAGGAGGCACCATGGTAGATTGTTGCAAAAAAATTGTAAATAGTAAAATGAATATTATATATAGTATAAGTAACACAGTGATTACTTATCCTTCACGGGGACTCATGTTGATGGAATTTCACTTATTTCGATGATATTTTAATTATTTTGAAATAAAAATTGCGTCTGGCACCTATTTAACAACGAAAAAAACGTCTTGCAATAAAAAAATTATGTCTGATGGATCTATCTAAATGTGGCTAACACACAATATTTTAGTGTATGTATTTTATCATACGTATTTATTACACACAACAAGTATTTAAATATTTTATTTCATATTTATATTCGTATTTAATTATAACACAAACATTCATTACACAAAAACACAAGAAATACAGACATGCATTACACTTATACAAAATAATTATAATATTTATTATTTCATGACATAGTCGCGGTATTTGCGTAGTATGCGTGCCGCGACTAAATTATCACGATCCCAGCGGGTAGATCGTAATACTTTGCATCAAGTTTCTTCATTGTAAAATTACTAGTTCGATCTTAGTTACCGAATGCGCATATTCTAGTCAGTGTCTTTTTTGTTCTTGTATTTTCATGCCCAAAGTGTTGCTTGTATCTGATAATTGTCTCTCTCCTTCTATGTGGAGTAATAAACGTTAAAACTGTGAGTGTGTGGTTATTTGTGCATCACCAAAAGGTACTGTACCTAGTGTAATTAATATCCATTATCACGCACCCCACAAATTGGTGACCCCGACGTGATCAACTCCTTCTGTCCATCCATGATGTCCATGCTCACCTATCCCTTCCCCGCCTACGATCACTGCCCGCCAGCCAGCGCACACTTTGCTTCAAATGGAGTCCTGTCCACTAGCATGTGCGATCGCGCATGCCTGGTCAGCTCCACAGCCATCCTCACTGCACACTCCGACTCACTGGAGCATTACACGCAGCATCACCGCACTCAGTTCCGACTCACCGTGAACTTAGCGGCTTCCTGTTCCGACTCACTGGAACACACCTGGCACTGGCAAGGCAACTCGTACTACGACCTCCGGTCTCGGAGGGGAGTGCTGTAGCGACACCTCGCTCTGAATCGCGCAAGCGAAATGTTTTCGCTACAGAGCTATATATACAACTTTCCGACATCATCCATTGGGGCCTTCACGGCCGGCCAGTCGAGTAGACTGGTCGAGGATCCTCCCTTTTTCGATGGAGGAATTCCACCTTCCTTCCTCCACACTAAAGGCAAAAGATTAAAAATTACGCGTTAAAAATGACTTTAAATTAAGGATATTTTCCTGTGCAGATAAGATGCGCACTAATAAACGCAACCACTGCGGCCAGCCAGACAGCCCGGACTATAACTGAAATAGCAAGAGGAACAGCATATCAAAGAACCAACTATACTAAAATTCTCTCTTGTCAACGTTGCTACCTCCTATACGATTAGTCAATAAGCTATATTTTCAATAATAATATAGAATATTATATCAATCAAAATAATGATTAGTTGCCATTGTTTTAAATGTATAAAATAAAAAAATCTTTACTGAAATAATTATTAAAGACCCTTGATTTTTAAATAAACGACTTCATAGTGAGTTTAAAAGTTGATACTAGATATAAAATTCTCAATAATATACTTAGGTACTGTAAATGTGTTGTGATACACAACCTCTCTACACTACTGAGTATAAGTTAATACTGAGCCCGAGAAACAATAGACAGTGTAGTTAATCATCGGTTAACTAATGGCTACTTAAATCAATTATAATTAGTATTAAATAAGTGAAATATGTAATAGTTTAAAAATCCAAAAGATACGCTTTCTAATATTCTTTCACGTTTTATACCTACAGCTATTACTTTCCTAATTTTAATAATTTACACCGCGTATGTTATTTGTGAAACAAAAACAGACTTTTGAATACGTGACTTTTTCCCTACAGGTTGAGGTATATGCCCTCTTGACATTTTTATGCCATTTCAAAACAGCCTGATATCTCAAGTCGTCATGAACATCTTCAAAATATACATATAACGATTTTTGATATGACTTTGTGCAAGACAAGACACTTTAACTACGATTTAATAAACCAAAATCGGATAAGGCGTCGTTGATCCATATTTAGTCATACAGTATCATATTATAGTACTTGGAATAAAATCGTTAGTTTTAATAAAGCTTCGTTGTTTTTAGGCAGGCAGTGTTTCATGTTTCTTATTTTTCTATTTGAACGAAAACTCCTTATCCCTATTCTCATTCATCTTCACTACCAGTTACCAACTTATGTGTTCTAAATCACTTCTCAGTTCACACTCGCTTAAAAAATATGGAATTACCTACTATCTTCCTGCGATGAAGATTTAATTGACTTGCAGTTTCTTGCTGGTTCTTCTCCGTAGAAACTTTCCGCTTTCCGTAGGTATCCGTGGTAAAAAGTAAAACTACGATTCAAAAGTGCTTTTAGAAGAAGTCTAATTGAATAAATAAATGTTTGAGTTCGAATGTTTGACATTGAGTTTAATCAATTTATCGTATGCGCTCATTTCGATTAAGGGCCGATTTTTCAATCCTTGGTTAAAATTTATCCGTCCAATAAAGTATTACACGAACATTTTAAAATGTCACCTGTAAATTGTCAAATACGGACAATTAGAATACATTTTTGAAATTGTAGTTTAATACGTTATTCGATGAATAAGTTTTAACTAATGATTGAAAAATCAGCCCTAAAGAAAATATTAAAACATATTGAGGCAAATATACGTATAATATTAGGGGGGTTTCTAATATTGAAAGCATATTACATAATGTAAAAAGAACCAAACGCATATCAAATAAAACAACACAATATTGTTTATGTACTTTATTACTTTTTGTCACAAACTACAGAACTGCGACTCTACTTATCGAGGTTTTCTTTGAACCAAAATGCTCCCGAGTCAAATAAACATAAATAAAATCTATCATTACATTAAATAATAAAATTTCATCTCAATATCGGTACAATAAAAGAATATTTAAAAAATCTAAATTCATATACAAATAATAATCTTAAAATGAAACTGAAAAACAAAGCATTTTAATGGAAAAACATGATGTTTATCACAACGTTTTAACTATTAATATACAAAGAATAAAAGATTAGCAAATTTCAAAGAGCTACAGGTTATATAGAAAGCCGATAACACCTAAAGCCTTTTCATTTCTTTACATCAAAAGATTCCTCTGTACAAAAAAGATGTTTTCGATGCGGTATTAAAAATCTGCGATTATAAAACCTAGTGATTTATAGTATAATTGAAACTTATCCTCCGTTTACGCGGAACATGACTTCTCGTTGAAACATTCTACAAAATTATATTGTCACTTTTCATAGAATAATATAAGGTTAGTCGATATTATAATTTCAGCCAGATTAGATCCTTAACACTTCATTTTTTATAACAATAAATTAATATAAAAAAAATTATATTTATATCCCAAAAATCTCATGAAGTATTTTTTTACAATTTTTAATATTAAAGGAGAAGCATGTTAAGCGTTAACGGAATGTACACAATTAACATATATTACAATTCATTAAAATGATAAAATTAATACGATTCATTAGCACACTAGATTAAGAATTAATAAACATACATTCATTCGGTCATGGACAAAAATTGTGACTTTATTTCGTTCTAGTTCACCATAGACAATCTAGGGATGGGCCGGCCATCGTCTAGCTATAAAGAATTATTATTTATGGTAATAAATTCACAATTCCTGTCGAGCACAGATACCCACATACAAACATAATTCTGTCTCTTTCGTCTCTGTGATCGTGTAGTCAAAACATTCCAATAAGAATATACGAGAAAAATTTAATACGAGTGTCGTAAAGCGCACATGTGACACTTTGAAAGCGACCTCTGTGAACACTTTAAAAACATTATGCAAAGCGTCAAGCTAGATTCCAAAAAACGACGTTACAAATGTCTTTGAATAAAAAATTGACATCGTCATGTGAGACAAGCTTATAGTCCGACTCAAGCGAAGTGACGAAGCTTTGAATTATAAACTTATATAAACTTTAATATAAATGTCAATCGAACTACACAGTTACAAAGAGTGTGGACAGGTATAGGCAGCGAGCGCGGGGCGAGAGCAGCTCAGTACGTTAGTTTCTTCAGAGATATCGACACGAAATCAATCGATTTAACGATTTCAACGACCAATCAGAGCTCATTATTTAAATAACTAGCCAATCCAATTGCATCAGAAATGGGATCATAATGTTTCCTGTCGACATTTCTGAGATAAATGTGTAAATCTATGGATTCACGGGATCCAACCCACTACGTAGCTGCGGCTGCGAGTGAATCGAGTCAAGCGCAGAACCCTCCCACCTGAAAGGAGATATTCGTTAATATTTCATCGTAAATTTTAATTTGTTCAGTATAGTGTACCGTTGTTTATTGTGTATCTTGTTCACTATTTCATTGATATTGAATATCTAATGTCTCATGTTTAGCGTTTAATAACTTTCATTATTGAGTAGTGGCACAAAACGTGTAGAAAATATTTACTTATTTTTTAAAATATGGATATCAAATGTTTGTGTTCCATAAGTGTATCAAAGTATCTTCTTCTATGTACTTTCAATGTAAAAGTGTGACTTGTATTGTGATTTTAATATTAATTTTGTCGTAGTAATTATTTTGTAAGAACACACAAGGTCCATTACAACATATTCATGCATAACACAACAATTATGTACATTGTAAATGCAACGAATGAATAACACTACCTCAATGTGCTTTCTTATAACAGCAGCTACCAAGCACAGAAGAAGAAAGAAGAGAAGAAGATAGAAGAAAGAAGAGATTATTAAATATTAAAATAAATATTATTCAGAAAGTAAAGAAGAAGTAAAAGAGTGCTGCAAGAGTTTAGCGCAATGATAACATCATTTCATTATATTATTAAAATCGAATGACCCATTACTTAAATTATAATTGCCATATAAAACTACCCATAGTATATTTTACATTTATTTCAGCGGATAATTCTCGAAAACTCACCACATGTTACGATGCGTCCCCTAAGCGCTAGTTTGGCTCCGTCGCTGCTGGCGTACTGCAATACATACACACACACATCGTAAGGGCATTTATGTACATACATACAAACTTCTTGCGCTTTCAATGTTCACACTTTAAAAATACGCAAAATTATATGACGTACTTTGAAAAGATTCGTTCATCTTGATAAGTGATACGATCTTTAGGCTCGTCTTCTTATTTAATTCATTATTTTTAAATATAACGTGATCATCGATAGCGCAATAAAGATAACGAAAAAACATATATGATGTTTATCAAGCATCACATCGTAAAGAAAAAAAAACATTTGTCAATATCTCCATGCTGTAAATAAGATAAAGTCACACTGTCATTCTGTTAGTGGTAACACTCATGCGTAGAATTAGAGTCACATAACAACGCTTGGGTTTTATTTGCGTAACAGATAGTATGTCTATCCGAGACCCTAATCGAAGGCCTATCGTACGAAGCGTGTGATTAACTGAAGCCTGCTGTAAAATAGCTATTCCCGAAAAATCTCACTAGCGCCAAACGAAAATAGATTTTTACCGATTTTGGCGCCGATTCTACATTTAATCATTCTGTTCTACGCTCCCCTCTCGGCTAAAAATCAAATTGTTTACGGTTAAAATATTAAAGACAAAAAATCTGAAGATAAATTTTGTTAAGTGTAACATAGAAGAATTTAGATAGAGTAAATCGAAATATTCAAAGTGCATTAAAAAATGAAACTGTTAGAGTAATTAGAGAGATATGTCACACGAGAGCGAGGGACATATTTAGCGATGCAGCCTTACGGAAACCTGATCAGAAACGGGTCTCGGCTCGTGAAACTGCAGTAAATTATTGTGAGTGAAACTCAATCGACACTGTAAAAAAGCTTTAATCGAAGCGAAGTATGTTATACGCCGGCGTGCCAACATCGTGTCCCTTCAGGGCCTGACCTTAACAGAGTTCTATTGGCTACGCGCCTCCTTTTGCAGGTTAAAGAACCTGAACTGGAGTCGGAGCGTTAGGTCTTTCCGTACTGCAATGGAATAAAACACTGTCACTATGCAACACATATAATACAGGAGTCGGTCCGGGCGGACCGGGGGGTTAATGCGAAATCGCAAGTCAAACGGTGCGACCGGGCCGGCGGCGGCAACACGAGTGCATTATTGACCGGCGTCACAGACGGCACACACTGGGCGACTCGCGACTACTCACGAGTACGGGTTGGGGTTAAAGTCGGGCAACTGCGTGCGCTCGTGGGCGTGGCCGTTGTGTGTGGGCGTGGCCGGGACGAGGACTGTTCCCTCCACGCTCTCGTCGACCCGTCTCTGTATTACCGTCTCGGTGGGCGTGGGCGTCTCCGCGCTGGGCGGCGTCAGGTTCAACAGGCTAGGGTCGATGCCGACGGCGGCCGGCCTGCCGCGCGGCAGGCGCAGCCGCAGCGACACGTTAGTGCGCTTTTGCACTCGGCAATCTGACAATATCGATATCCACGTCGATTATCGATTCACACATCGCTCGGCCGCGCGCTCCGGACGCGTTTCGATGCGCCGAATGATCGGTTGCGTGTATGAATCGATGCGAGCGTGATTCGATTGTTGTGTTTTCGATGGTCTCTAATCAGCGAGGATGGTCGCCTAGTGCGCTACGGTCGCTAGTGCGGGCGAGAGGTTACGTTATGGGATTGAAAGTAAAAATAATGTATTGTTACGTGTGTGAGCGTCGGCGATGCTCTGGCCACTTGATTCCTCCATCTGTATAGTTTTTAAATGTATCGACGTTGAAATGATACTAATAAATGAAGTAAGTATTTAGTTCGAAATGCTATGATCCGAAATGTTTTAGTTTATTTTTTTATGTAATTAAATGATAATCTGTCAATCGATAGAAATAACTAAATTAAAATTACATTAATCAACCACTAGAGCCTGTTACCATACAATAGTATTGTCGTTCTTCAACTGGTTTGTCAGCAGTAAGATCAGTTTATATGTTGAATTTTATATGTCAAATTGGCAAAAAACATTATGTACACATAACGAGTGGTTTGTAAAAAATTTAACAAAAATAAAAAATAAATAGATATTTAATCTAGTACATTAAAAAGCATTCAAGTATATGAATACTTAAAAACTTTTATAGATATAATAGAATATGAATTCTAATAAATCAAAATCTAAACCTTCTGTATCTTAAAAAAATCACATAATATAGAATCATATTACATTAAGCACATATTCGAAATTCGTTTCCCACCATAAAAAAACAATTTGATAACTAATTATGCATGAGGGCGACATTTTTTGCTTTGTTGACCCACTTTTTTATGCAAACACACCCAACTAATTATAAAACAGCTCTTTTTTATTTCTTAGTGGCGGAAAAAAACATTATTAATTATCCACCTGACAGAATTTCTCACTGGCCATACACAAATATATGAAAAAAAAAAAAATACTACGAACTCAATTCTTTTCACTGGCCGCAGTCAAATTAAAAAAAAAAGTATCCCGTGAAATAAAAATTAATCCACGCGCCAACATGTCACTGGCCGGTTAAAATAATAACAAAAAATAAAACTATCCATAAATCTACGCGCCCGCATGTCACTGGCCGGTAACAAAAAAAAAATATCCACTAAAACATGGCGGGAAACGAATTCGAAATTCGAAAAAATTAAAAAAAAAAGCTGCACTGACTTCTGTCGATGTTCCTCTGCAGGTGGCTGGCGACGCGGTGGCGCGCGTCGCTGTACTCGAGGTGCAGCCCGAGCCGCAGCAGCGTGGGGTTCGCCTCCACCAGCTTGGTGATCTCCATCTCGATCTTGTTGCCGAGCACTTGCGACCGCTGGAAGTATGGAATTTATGTATAACTAGCTTTCCGCCCGCGGCTTCGCCCGCATTTTTAAAGAAAAACCCGCATAGTTCCCGTTCCCGTGGGATTTCCGGGATAAAACCTATCCTATGTGTTAATCCAAGTTACCCTCTATATGTGTGCTTAATTTCATTGTAATCGGTTCAGTAGTTTTTACGTGAAAGAGTAACAAACATCCATACAAACTTTCGCCTTTATAATAGTATTAGGATTTCAAACCACAAACAAATACGAAAATCAGTATTGAAAAACACTGATGTACTGGGTGTGTGCATTATATAACATAGCTACATTAAAAAAAACCATCAAGTGCAACCAATGCTAAATTCATTCATGAAAAAATTACCATTATATCTTTTACATACTAGGAACAACTACATTCACAATCGCCTATTAAACAGCCGTGAAAAATGTCCGAGCGGCGTTGTACAACACTTTCATTGAATTTAATATCTATATTCACATATTAGAAAACTCTGCTCAATACACACGCACGTAGGCAGAGTTTTGCATCGGGCAATTTTTTGAGCCTGCCTGTAAATCGAGTTGCTTATTGTAGCAATGAAATCACTATAAAAACATCTTCATTTACCTGGTTAGAAGCCCTGAACTCCTCCACCGTATTGGTTGTGAGCAGAGCCTTAACTAGCTGCACTACACCGGGCGGGCTGATGAAGTTCGTCTCCACATTAACTACCCGCAGAGTCGAGTTCATCTCAAGAGCGTCAGCCAGCAACTGGGCTGTGCGGTCGTTGAGACCGACGTTCACCAGGGACAACACTTCCAGATTGGTGTTCGTCTTGAGCGCTTCGAAGAGCTTCTCGAATTTCTCGTCGCTTATGTTCTGGAATGTTCCAAAATTATTAGTGGCTGTGTGGAATTAGTTTTACACACGGATTGGTTTACGATGATTTTTATTTCGATGCGACCTGGCTACTTTTAGTTAAATAAACAAAATTAAACTTTTTTCTTTTTTTACATGATCAGTATGTATGGAAAGCGGTTAATTGCAAAAGATATTATTCTACATGTAAATAATTTGAATAAGTATAAAAAATAAAAATCAATCCTTCAATCAAACATTAAAATCAGTTGAGTTTAATGGATCGATTTTTTGTTTCACAAGAATAAAGTGGCCTTGTGATCATTTATATTAATTACAATATTCAATTATAAATTCTTATTCTGAGTACCATAACAAAAAGGAAAAAGTACATTCAAGGTTAATTAAATATTAATACTAACAGCTTGACCTTGGTTGGTTAATATCAACTTAATTAGCATATTTTATCGAATTAGAATAAACGAAAACAATATAATCTTATTCAAATGTAAAATATGTAAATCAATGACATTTACCTTAATATTATTCAAATTGAGATCTGTGAATTTCTGGTCATTCTCCTGCACCCTTTTGATGGTGTCGTCGGGGTCAGCGTCATTTGGCGGGTCCACTGGATATACCTGAAATATTAAAAACATTTTTATTTAACGAGATGAAGATATATCTATACTAATATTATAAAGCTGAAGAGTTTGTTTGTTTAAACGCGCTAATCTCGGGAACTACTGGTAAGATTTAAAAAATTCTTTTGGTGTTAGATATTAGATAGCCCATTTATCGAGGAAGGCTATAGGCTTATATATCATCTCGCTAAGACCAACAGGAGTGGAGCACAGCTAGTTTAAAGATGAAATAAAGTTTCAATTTAAAGAGGCAACATTCTTACTTTTGTATGATTTTTTTAAATGTTTTCACACAAAAACTAATGGACCAATATCAAAAATTCAAATTCAAAAGTCACATAGGCTTTATATTTCGTTTCGTGAGTAGCTTATTTATTAAAAAACATCATACACCAAGTTTATCAATTTAAAGTAAAAAAATGTTTTTAGTAAATTCACTGCTAACATTATTAGTATTAAATCACAAGTCAGTATTTTGATGAATATAATATTCTGGTTTTGAATCACATGTACACAATACACAATTTAACTTCAATTGTTATAATTTTTCAATGCTTATCTTGCAAATTACCATGGGAAAAAATGTGTTTATCGTAAAATTTAATAGTTTAATAAAAAAGTTCATACCTTAGGTTTAGTAGCTTTAGTGATACCGTCCCACCCAAGGCCAACGGGTTGTCCTTTATTCAATAATGATGCGTGATACTGGTCTTGATTCATCATAGAGTGGAAACCGAGAATAGCTGTAATTTAATTTTGACATATTATTGAGTGTACATTGCTTTGGATGTATTAACAATATAAAAGAATAACAATTTTTAACATATAACTTAATAGAAATAAAAGTTGTTAGAAAGTTGCTTCAGAAAAGACAATTTTTCCTTGTATGTGTAGTCTGTAGATGTGTAATTGGAAAGTAAAATGCTTGTAGGTATTTTCAAATAACTCAAGATAATTATTTCATTATGTTGTTTGATCAGAAATATTGAAATATCATGAAATTATTTTTATTCTTTATTACTAATGTATATTCAATATCTCTATTAAATTACCTACCCAAGGAACCTATTTTTCCTTCCTCTTTCCATTATAAAATTAGATTAATTCGAAACTCCAAAACATTAGCTCAAGTTTACAACCATTTATCTTCCCACGCTATCACAAATCACAACACTTATAGGATTATAATTCAAAAGTTCAACATCCCAGTTTTGTAAAATGTTTAACAATTTAGAAAATTCAACATTAAAGTCATCAATAACATCCTGGAGATGCGCCAAGTGTTGCCAATACCTCCAGCTAATGTAAATAAAATAGATATAAAATGGAGCACACAATAGCTTCCAATTTATTATATAGAAACTGCATGAATTCACAACTTTTAAGACTATAACGCTACTCATGTGACATTATTTTTCTTTACAATTACAAAAATAAATGAACTGTAAATCTTTGGAATAAATATCTCTAAACCTAAAATATACGTCATAATATTCTTGTCAATTGAGTATCATATAACCATATTAAAATGATATTCATATTGCATAAAAGTATAAAATTTAATTTCTATGAGTGAAATTAACTCAATTTCCTGCTTATAAATAATTGTAGTAGTGAACAGTTTAACAAAACAAGAATGATAAGTGATAACGCTCTGACTGCAATTAGAGTAGTATCATAGGTATGGCATTGGGTGTTATTATCAAAATGACTCACCCGCAAGGTCGATAATTTCCTCCTGCGAGGCGCTACTGAGTGCTTGTTCATATTCGTCACCGAGATCAATTGTAATTTGTTCGTCGGCATCGCGAATTTTTTCTGGAGGCGGTGGTGGGATCCACTGAAAACATGAGGGAATAATGTTAAGAAAATATACTTCACTAGCTTGTTCGAAAAAGATCTTTGTTGTATTTTTATTTTGATGAACTACAAAGTATTTTGATTTGATTCACGAATTTAAAAATTAAATAACTAAATTTCTAATAAATTTAATAGTACATAATTAATTCAGTTCAATCTCTTACTATATTAACAAAAGACAATAAAACACCTATAAATGCAAAAATAAACACTTCTTCTTACTAATTGAATAAATAACAACAAAATAATTAGGAGTACTGTTAGGAAATATCTTATCAATGTTGTTTTCCTGTGGGTATTTTTAAGCATACTCATAACATAATGAACATTATGTTATGAGTATGCTTAAAAATACATTCATTGTGCTGATACATTCTTCTGGCTTATAAATATTAGATTTATTTAAATGAAAATCTAGATGTTTGTATAATCTAGCAATTATATAATGTAAACTGATTTAGTGGTAATTTCTAAATGTACAAAAAAAGAAACTGATAATTTCTTGTGTTTGATTATAATTGCGTAAAATCAGACAAGAAAATACTATGATTTGGTCAATTCAAAAAATATTGTGATTTTGGACACAATTTTGATAGAATTTATTCATCATTTTATCATTACATCATTTGTGAAAGAAACTGACTTACTATTCAGCTCTTAAATATTCTTACTTAGAATAAAATAAACTACATTATATAATAATCAACAGATTCATGTTAGAAAACACTAATGAGCATCAAGCAAGTCATTAAATATTGAAAATAGTTATGCAATTAAAAAAAAGTATAACATAATAACTATGTTTACCTTATAAATTTCTAAAGAATAGAAAAAAATTTGCGAGCCAGGATTCAAACCCCCCATTCAGGGGCGACGTCTGACCACTCAGCCGTCACCCCGGAATGACGGAAGACGCAGGTTCAAATAACGACTCATGATCCATTTCTTATTCTTTAAAAATTTACATAATTATAAAGCACTAGCTTTCCGCCCGCAGCTTGGCCCGCATTTTCAAAGAAAAACCCGCATAGTTCCCGCTCTTGTGGGATTTCCGGGATAAAACCTATCCTATGTCTTAATCTAAGTTACCCTCTATATGTGTGCTAAATTTCATTGTAATTTGAATGCTATAACAACTAAATATCAAATATTTTACCTTCTTCCCTCGAATGACACCAGCGACATAGGGCTTCACCTCTGGACGGTCAGGTGTTTCGAGGGCCTGTTTGTTTATGTGTTCAATTAACTTCTTACGGTTCAATGGGCCGGTGGGATCCTTTTCACAAGCATAGTTTGTCCTTTGTGATGGTGGTAAAAAGGTGTCCTGGAATAGTTAAACAGTTATGAAACATCTTTTTGAAAGTATATTGTATTTCATGGTAGTTTTGGATGTAGAATTATTGGAAAACAAAGATTTCTTATTATTGTAAACTTTGATGGATTTGATTGTTTATCAGATAAATAGGTATAATCTTGCATTCAAACTTGATAATTTAAGTTATTTCCTATTTTATACCTGTGTTAAAAGATTCTCATTTTAATCCATGTATTGCAGTGTGGCCATGGTAAATTTAAGTTTGCAAATTTTATTGATGATTTTGAATAAACATTAAAATATAAAATTTATAGCAGTATTAAAATCCAAAAAAATAAATAACTTTACTGATCTTTGCTTTTAATTAGTGATGGGCCGAATGTGGATTGAACCGAATTCGAACTTCGGCCGAACATTCGGTACATGACAACGCCGAATTCGAACTTCGGCCGAAGTTCGGCCGAAGTTCGGCAGATCTTCCCGCCTTTTATTCAATGAGTCATTCATGTTATGATTACCTAACATTATGTATGATTAAAAATAAATAATTATTTCCTTTTCATACCTAATTCTGCGTTTTATTTCATTAAAATAATATAATTCCATTGACTTTGAATACTCACGAAATAATAAAGTTTGTGACTTCATAATACATTTCACCTAACTAAACCTATAATTAAATAAATTATTTTAATTGAACATAATTATTATCGATGCTCATTCTCTCTCGCAAGGGATATCGGCGTGATATGTATCTATGCTGGTCCACCTACTACTATGACGATGATGTAACGAATTTCGGCCGAAGTTCGGTATTATGAACCGAATTTCGGCCGAATGACGAAATTCGGTTTAATGTGCCGAATTTCGGTTAAACCGAATGTGAAACGAACTTCGGCCCATCCCTACTTTTAATACAAACTATACTCGTACATTTAAAAATCAGATCGCTCATTTAGAAATTTTGTGTTTACAAAAGTATTTTTTTAATGTCTTAGTACTGGATACTCAAAATTAATTATCCTATCATGTTTGTCACATGTTTTATTACAATAAATGAAGTAGGGCTTGGCTAATCTTAATTACAATTGATAAAATGGTTTTAAGGACAGAAATCTAAAGCACTTAGATTATCCAAGTGATAATCTAAGTGCATATCAATAAAATATGTATCAAGTTACTTTTTAAGTACCTACTATCTAAGTATTTCTATTTTCTAGGTAAAATATAGGTACTTAATGCTTTTTTCTGGAATTTATTATAAAACAGTTTTGCAATAAAGTATTTCATACTGCACATGTTTTAACTTTGTTATTGGTAGGACAATTGCTCTTCAATCTAATAATTATAGTACTGCACAAATAGTAAAAGATGAATTTTATTTTCACTTGACAGAAAATTATGCTAATAACAGTATACCTACATCAATAAAAGTTAAAAACTTACATCTGGATCAACTTCCTTGGCGAGCATAGTCAGCTCTTCCTGCGATAGTTTGGCCAGTAACTCATCGACATCGATTTCATCGTATGTCGACAACTCTCTTCCGTATAGTTTGGCCGGTGTCGTCATTGTCGTCGTCTTCGTACTTGACGACTTCTGTAACCACAAATTAACACGAATTCACACACTGGCTTTACGCTCAATCATTACATAATGGAGTATTTTTACGGTAAATAAACATGACAAGCTTCAGTACACCACACCCAATATAAATAATTAATCAATACGAAAAACAAAACTAATGTGGACGTATTTGTTAGACAACTAATATAAAAACGTGCAAAATCATAATTTGAGTTTAGTTAACACTGTTTGCTTACATTTTATTTAATCAAATTTCTAAAATCCAAATAAGGTTATTATTTTAACGCCACGAGCAACGTCTGTGAACGCCAAATAGAGACTGGAAAATGCTTAATGCACATATGACATATGAAAGACCGAATAAAACTTATTAAAATGCAACATGAGTAAAAGAGACAGAGTATCTAGGGAAGCGTCTGTATTGTCACAAAGAAAGGCTTGTTCCATTACCGGTTTCTTATCAAGTTTCGATTTTTAATAAAAAATCAATAAATAATAGGTATTATTACCTACGTATTAGCACAGAATAGGTACTTAATAGAAGCTAACGCTAGTATTAGTTTAAGTATGACAAATATATAGGTAATTAAATTTTACACATACTTAGGTACGCATTTATTTTTAAAAACGAGTATTTTCGTGTACTTACTAGATAAGTAGGTGCATAAAAATTATAATAATAATTGAATAAGTAGGTATCAAAATTGAATGAATCGTTTATACCTACACCTTTAAACGCAATAAACTTCTATCACATTATTGATTAATCAACAAAATATAATAAGTATTTTAATTTACGAAGCTCTGAATTAGTTTCTAATTTACGATTCGAACTTTATAATGTCAAGCACTTATTCAAAAAAGGGGTACCTATTCATTTATTTGATATTTCTAGCCTATGTTAGTTAATGAAATAAGTACCATAAAAAATAGTTACCTATAGCTTCTTGCCATAACAGAAAAAAAAAAGTAAGTACCATAAATAAATCTTAAAAAAAAAAACAAATCTAGGTATAATATAATATGTGTCGCTGTAATCTGGTTGAACCTGCTATTTGATTGAATGTCTAGCGTGTTCATTGAATGACGATTGACGACAGAATTTACTTTTTC
>CAJQZM010040615.1:0-18749 GCA_907164665.1 Colias nastes | reverse complement strand
TACGAACCTAACCTAGCCCACGCCTTATCCAAACCTTATCATCATCATCAATCATCAATCAATACATATAATAAAATTCTAGAAAAGTCGTGTCTGTACAATCAAAATATGTAAAAAAAAATGAGTAGGTGTTATTATTAAATCGATCCCAAACCCAAAACTGTAGTAAAAAAAATTTTTGTCTGTTTGTCGGTTTGTCTGTTTGTCTGTATGTTTGAACACGCTAATCTCAGAAACGGCTTATCCGATTTAAATGCGGTTTTCACTAATATATTGTGGTAATCTTCATTTAACATTTAGTGTTTATTTCATGTCAATCGGTTAATAAATAAAAAAGTTATGATCATTTAAGTATTCACGGCGAACATTTGCTAAGGCATTCTATTGTACACTGTACGATAAAACGTAAGTTATCTGTTTCAATTATTATTCCTATAAATGTCCAAGTGATCATATCGAAAGTCCCCAAGGGTGGGGGTGGGGGGTCAAATTAGAATTATGCTTACTTCTAGGTAAATTTTATACATAAAATGTCCTTTAAATTATGTCGTATTATATTTTTAAAACCCGACGCAAAAAGATGGGTGATAAGTGTTTGACCGCTATGTGTGTCTGTTTGTGCCACACATATTGTAATCCGAATTAGATGCGGTTTTTTTGTTAGGCAGCATATTTTCCGACGCTGGTTCTTAGATAAAGTGTATCAAAATCGGTTCATCTATTTATTATACCTAGGTATATAGGGGTAAAAGTGGGAATGAAAAAAACGAAAATTGTCAAATATACCTAAGTGATATATTAAATGAAAGTGAACGACCTATCAGTAACAATTTGTCAAATTTTATAAAAATCGGTTCATCCATTTATTTGATATAGGTATAAAAGTGGTAATAAAAAAATTAATTTTGTCAAATATACTCAAGTGACATATCAAATAAAAGGGCATGACGTGTAAAGTATAATTAGACATATTTAATCAAAATCGGTTCATCCATTTATTATATATTATATAATATGGGTAAAAGTGGAAATGAAAAAAAACGAATGTTGTCAAATATACCCAAGTGACATATCAAATGAAAGTGCATAACGGGTGAAGTACACTTAGTTATATTTTTATCCAATCCGGTTTATCCATTTGTTAGATTACAGCGGTAAAAGTGGGAATGAACAAAAATCGAATGTGGTCAAATAATATACTCAAGCGGCATATCAAAATATGAAGGGCCAATGTGTGAATTACAATAATTAGTCATATTTTATCGAAATCGGTTCATCCGTTTATTACATTTAGGGCTTTTTAGGGGTGACAGTGGGGATAAATAAACCAAATGGAGCATCAAACGACAGGATATGACGTGTACATATAGGTACAATTAGATATGGTTTACATAAAAATCGGTTCTCCCATTTACTAGGGGTGGAAAGGGAAGGGTTGAAAGTCTGTGAAAGAAGAGGGGATATGGGAGCGAGAGGATAGCCACACCCTGGAAATTTTGAACTCTACTCAAAGCTACATAGGCCTGGCCCTTGGCAATATTTTTTCCTAAATATACCACTTCTTTTGCCACTGTGGTCCATTACAATTTGTGCACGGTTACGGCCCAACTTAAAAGATGTCAAGGAGCAACAAACTTATAGATATCAATATGATGTAGGAATGTAATATGGAAGTAGAGGTAGGTCTCGCTCACTTGAAAATATTACATGAAAATAAGAAACCGATAGGAATAATTAATTTTACAAACTTCCCGACGATCTTTAAAATTAAGTACCATTTATTTTGATAATGAAATATATAATGATAATGTTGGCATGGCAGCCCCGACGACTTTGTTTTTTTTTATAAATATTTAAAATGGTATTTATTTTTAAAAATCTTCGGGAAGTTTGTGAAATTATTTATTCCTTTTATTATTTATGCACTTTTCTTCGTAGCGTTGTTTTATTTTTTAATTTAATTTTTATTGCACGGTCTAAACGGTTTAGTTACTACAGGCGTGAGACAGGATTCAGGAAAGATCTGATTTGGATTTGATAAAAACTGAGTATCGATTAAGCTGATCAGTTGCTGCACGATACATTGTTAAAAACATCCATACAAGGAAGGAAGGAAAAGAAATTTGCTCCCCTCCCCCCTGGTGCCTAAAAATAATATGACATAATTTAAAAGAAATTTTACGTAGAAAATTAATAAGGCATTTATTTTTTTTATTGTTTAGCACAGTTTAGTAATAAATTTTACTAACAGATCTTTTACTTATTTATGGTAGTCCGTGTTTACTCAATAATTAAGTTAAGTAGTAACTACTATGCAGTCACTATTCCACGCGGACGAAGTCGCGGGCACAGCTAGTGCTTAAATATGATTTTCAGTCCGACGTTGAACGCATCATGACGAGTTGTCCTTTAGTTTATTCATTAAATGCCGTCATTCAATGAACGTGCTAGTCTTTAAATGAAATAGCAGATTTAACCAAATGACTGCGACATGTCTATGTGATTGTGATGATGATGATATCATCGCAGAACAAATAAACAACCTAACCCGACCCAGATGACACTATCTACCTACATCTAATTCTGCTAGGTCAATAACAAAAGTACCTTATAAAATACTCATACATATGTACAAATTATATAGAGGTAGTACTTATACGGAGGTAACGCAATAAACAATTACAACCAATTATTACAATCAAAATTATTTGGACATGGAGAATTTAATCGGATATTTTTGATAATTTGAAAGCCATTTATATAGCCCTTTTGGTTAGGTAGAGGTACTTAGGTACCCACACTAATTTTTTATAATGACTTTTTTACCTTTACTTTTAATTTTACTATTCGTTCAATTCCAGCAATACATACAATACAAAACTTAAATATTTTCATAATACTAAATTATAAATGGAATCGTCAGTGTTTTCTGCCTTAAAAATAGTGTCTTAGGACCAGTTACTATTAAATCATATTTATTCAGCACCTATAGGTAGTTAGGTACTAAAGAATAATGATCTGCATCTAAGTTATTTCACTTGAATAATAAAATTATTCAAACACACATGTGGGTAGCTACCTACTCTAAGAACAAAAGCAATTATCATATCAGCGCGTGTCTGAGAGACTGTTGTTAAAAATTATACGAGGTCGTGACATTTGGGTGTCATAATATATCTCCAGTCACTATGGGAGGTTACGCAATGTTCTATTTCATGCTTTGCCTGCTTAATGACTTGTTGCTATTGAACTCCCGTCACGAAGTCACGACCTTCCTTATTATTCGTCAAGTGATATAACAGATACATACAAAAGAACTGTAAACTGTATATCATTTAGATTACCTACGGTCTTGGGTAATTTTTATGGTGAGTTTGAAATCTTCTCTCCTGGAGGATCGGTATCAATGACAAAAAAGAACTTCCTATGTATTTTCTAATATTCACTAAAATGCCTGAATAACGGCTACAGCCTACAACTCAGCTCTTTATGATAAGTCTATGGATTTAATAGTGGTTTTTGCCTTGACCATGAATAACTAAATATAATAATAGAACAATACTCGAAACACAAATTTAAATGAAGACGTCTTGTCTTATTTACATAAACATATTAACTAACTACTTTAATGGTATAAAATCACAATTATTATTTATTTGTCGTAAAAATCATTTGTAACCGATCTATCATAGAAATTGAATTAATTGCATGTTACATAAACAAAAATCATAAAAGCTATTCAAGGCAATGATAATATGATACTATACTATAGACGTAAGGTCATGTGAATTTACCACCTCGTAAAAGGCCAGAAGAATCACGTTTAAATACGGTAGGTAAGTACCGTATGCATATATATGAGCTTATAATTGTTTTTATAACATTTGCAATGATCGAAATTTCCTATTGTTAATAATCAAAATCTTTTATTATCAAGAATCCAAGAAGTACCTATAATTTAAGAAGTAGATAATATTAAAGCAACAGTCTGAGACTTGTCTAATGGTCAGGATATTATATTATATCACTTCTTTATATTAAACTATTTTCTCATAAACGCTCCGTATTAACTGCCAGGTACCAGTTGCAATAATTAATTAACGTCCATTGAGATGTATGTACGTAGTACATATTATCTCAATGTTAACGTCTTGGTCGTTCTAATTAAATAATTTTGAATCAATTAAATGTGAAATTTGATTTGTTGTGAAGTGATTGATTCGTTAAATGGTTGTTCCTGTTGACCACACTACTACGCCAGGCCGACCGCTGGCGGAACGCCAGTCTGCTATAATTGGTGGTCGGCAAACCAGAGACAAACGGTATTCTTAGTTGCACTCGGCCACTGGCCTGCCGAAAATCATCAATGCGTGTAGGTAGGTAATGAACAAAACAAAATAAATTTAACTACACACTCCTTGAACTATAAAGACTTGACCTAGTAGTAGAAGAGTAGTAGTGACGGGCAAAATAAAACATTACCGATTCAGTTTTTAATAGAGCAACGAACTTTTTGTCAGATAGAAACCTATGACAAAAAATGCGACAAGATTGTCAGTCGACAGTCAATTAAAGTGTTGTTAAAATATTTCATGAGCCACAGAGATAAATTCACATTTTTAAATTATTTGTTGCATAATAATAAATAAATTTGTGTCCGTTCTTGTTATCAATTATAATGTCACTACCATTCGGACCACCTGTGCAAGTTTCTCCTCTGATAAGAGGAATAAGATACGCATTGTTAGCTGCAGGCATTATGTATGGAATAGCTAAACAATTTGCATATGGAGCGATGGAAGCGAGATGGAGGGAGGAAGAAGCCGTGAGACAAATACAACGGGATAAAGAACTTGCTAAATTGAGGGCAAAAATTGCGGCCGAGGAAAGGGAAGTTGTTCGGCAAATGGAGTCAGGGGAATTGTTTAAGCCTGGGAGACTGTAGTGATACGTATGTTTATTCAATATTATATCAGAGAATCAGGAAATTGAACTATGTATTTATTATGAACTTTATTCACACTACTAGTTAACAAACAGTTAGTTACAGCTATAAACTTTTGGCAAGTTGTAAAATGTGATGAATGATTGAAGGTTTATGACCTCAAAATTTCTAATATTTACAAGTATTTTATAAAATACACACGTAACATTTTTAAAGTATCAATGAATATCAACCATAAAAGTTATTTCGATTCATTTAAATAACAATGCTTTCGAAATGCGAAAGTGCGCAATTAACAAGTTTTCACTGCTCGTCGCAAAGTCTCCCATACTGCCATACACAACCTATAACGGAATACGTGCGTTAAGTTTAAACTGTTTGTGAATTCACATGGTTATGTCGACTTTCTCTCGAATCTCGCGTCAAGATTGATGGTAATGGATACTGGACAAGCGAAGCCTGTTTACCGGTCATGCTGCAAATAATTTCACTCGATTAATCGACTAATCGAGTTACCTTTTATGGTGGGTTTGCACGATCGAGTTTTTCCTTCAATTTGCATTTCAGACTCGAACGTGGGCTGGAATAATCGTGATCATTATGTAAATGTTATCACGATACCTATTTCTTTGTTTTTATATACAACGTAGGTAGGTATGCGACGTAAAAATAAAAAACTAGGAATAATAGGTATGTACTTACGAAAATTAACATACTAATTTAATTTATTCCTTCATATTATGTACCTATCCAATTTTACATACTAGATACTTATTTAAATATTACAAATGCTTAAATTATTCAAATAAACAACACAATAAAATATTTTTATTGCGTAAGTAGGTACCTCAGTACATGAAACCAACAAGAAGATAATCAGTAGATATAATTATACCTAGATATTTTATTTTTATATTTACTGTTTGGGACGGAAATGATGATAGATATATTTTAATAATTAGACAATATACATATTTATCTATGGTTAAAGATGAGAGGCATAAATGTCTAAATATAAAGTAAATAGTAATCCAAGCAGATTGGTACCTCGGTAATTCAGGTTTAGTGTCTGAAATCAGTCAGTCTCACCTTGACTTCTATTGAATGAATGAAAAATCTGGTTACTTACTTTCTATAATTTTGTTGCAATTTTTTGTTGCTACTGTTTTGCACGATTTCAATTCAACCTCGAAACTACTTTCCTCCAAACTAATGCGAAATTTTATGTCTTTACCAGTGCCACGATTGTAATTTTTTTTTTCTGATACGCCTATACCGTTGAAATAAATAATGTAGCGTACTTTCAGAAAAAATCAATTGACTTGAGTTTATAGTGACCAGAATATACCTAGTTCAAATATTTTGTATAGGTAGCAGTTATTTTTATTATGCCACAGATAATATAATAGGTACATTTATATCGAGATTAGTTAAACCATGGTTAAACGCAACTTTTAACGAATTAATTTCACTAAAGTTAAATGCTCTCACGGGAGTTTTTCAGGAATTATGTTTTGTTCGCCGTTAAATCTCAACGTATCAAGAGTTGTATCGTTCTTTTTTGTTTTTATATTATTATTATAAATAAGATTAATTGCATATTTTTGACAAGAACGCAAATATGTAATTTAAACTTTGAGTATTTTCTCCCCTGAAAATTTGTGTAAACCTAGCGCTGGTGAATACTAATTGTAGATTTGTAGTTCTATAGTATCCAAAGAACAAGATATAGGTAAACACACCATGATTCATATTCAATAGCGTAACGGTTTACATTTCATTAGTGAGCGTTTTACTGTTATCACTAGCATTAGTCCTAAAGAATATTTATAATCTTCAAGTACGTGCGTACTGCGTACAATCGTTTATAATATTATTGTAGCAAAATAAAAAAGTGAACCTGTAAAAAAAAGTAATATAATTTTTTCACACCTACTTTATTTATTTTCGGGGATTATTTTAAAATAAGTAAACCAACTTTGCGCTAAAATAAATTATAATAAAAGCAAAAAAAAAAATAAAAATTAAATATTCTTGTCTAGCAGGAGAAACCTTAAAAAAACTAAACAGGTTTATTTGTTTTGATTTATTGTTTTACTCCCACACGATTTGAATGAATCACACAAAATCAACAGATAGTAGAGACAACTCTTTTACCACTTTTCCTTCGTATAGACATTTCTCATTGTTTGTTTTTATCAAATAAGCTCCAAAAGTTGAACGATTTTTCATACATTTTCTTCCCAGTTTTGTTAACCACCACTCGTTAAGACGATACACAAAAAAAAATCCACTGCTTGGTGGGCGGAGTCTAATAGCTCGCTATCGCGAACGCGGGTGTGCGCGAAGTCATTCTTGCAAACTCGCCGCGCTGCCGCTGGCCGACTCGGGACAAACATGTATGGAGTCGTCATACAGTTACAATATTGTTATACATATATTTAATTGTTGATTTATTGGTTTTATTTTCTTGCTTATAAACAAATAATCTTCTTTTTAACAACTACTTAGACATTATTAATAATTATTATTATTTCGTAATGTTTACTTTATTACAAAATAATACAGGTTATAAAAAATGAAATGGTACTCAATAACGCGGACTACTGAATTGATTTAGATAGAATTTGATGCTGACGTAGATATTACATCATGCCCAGAAATGAAAGGTACTATTTCTGAAAGAAGTTATAAACCCTAATTCTTCTCAGTCAAAGTCAAGAGTGGAAGATATCACTAATACAGTAAAACTGATGCGAAACTTTGGATGTTAATTTGTATATTTTTTTGTTAGTTGTTACTTAATCACGTCAAGACTACATTACCAATTTTGATAAAATATAGCTAATTGCCTGGATTTACACATAGGATACTTTTTATCCGAACTGAACACTTGTGTGGGATAAAACAGGATTCACGATATAACCTAATTCCACGCGGGCAAAGCCGCGGTTGGAATGATATTTTTTTAAATAAAAAAATTGTTTAAAAAAAAACACAAAATATATTGACGCATGTATTTATTTTTTGCACTCTATTATAAATGTAATTATTCATTACAAATAATCAAAATAAAATAGCCAGAACAAAGTTAGGCCCTGGTAGGGTAGGTAGGCAGGTACAGCAATGTGAGACGAACACTGGCTTATTTATACCAATAATAATGTATTATAAACATTAAATTAAGTTTACTTTCTAACAACAAAAATACATAATATTAGCTAATGTGAAAACGAATCAACCAATCATCCCACAACAATGAAATGTGCACACAAATATTCATCCAAATCGGTTCATGTGATTAGGAGGAGTGACTGCAGCGCCATCTTCCGGGCCCAATTGTGTTTCCAGATCACCCAGGAACTCAATTTAATATACTTACACAAAATTTTTCGAAATGAAAACTCACATTACTATGTAAATATGAATATAAACCTGTTTTAGTACTAAGCAATTTCCCGCACAGGTGTAGTAAGTATAAATGAAATAAATATCAACATCAAATTCTTTATACAACATACTTATCTACCACCTACTAAGAAATGTAATTCTTGAAATTTTTTCGTATTTTTTTTAAATATAATACTACTCCAATGAGCTCCTGTTCCATATTACGTCCACCATACTTCCACTAAGTTCACCATGATTTTTTATTTCTTTGTACTTTGTTGCTTTTTGCTAAAAATGGTATCATGCGATAAAACCAGTAGAGCGTAATTGATAACATACATTTTTGACTGAATAAAGGTACTTACGAAGGAGTGGGTTCACATTGTGAACAATCAGTGGGTTTATTTTCCTTCTGGATTCCGGATTTCTGAAAAGATTATCTATGCTATAAATGAAAAAATCTTACACATTCGTTATGTACTTAAAACAGGGGTACATATCAAACATCGTCTATAATACAATTATCATCAAATTTAAAATAAAACCAACTTACTTCATTAATTTGTTCCAATTGTAAGCATTCTTTTTCCTCCAACCTTTATGTTTCTTCTTCTTATTTTCTTTATTGTCCCCATTTGTCTCATTTTGTCTTATCGTGTTGTCACCCTTTGTTACGATTGCGCGAGCGACACAAGTTCCCCGTGTGACGGCCGTAGCGGGAATGACTCGTGCAGCGATCGGGGTAGGAAGGTACAGGGCGGCTCTCGCTATATTGGCTGGTCGCGCGCTAATTTCAAGTATTTCTTGTTTATTTCAAAACCATCGCATATTTCAAAATTCTAACTCGGTAGACGTATAGGTTGTATATTTTATAGTTAATATCCAAAAAGTCGTAACTTTACGTTTGTTATTTTGAAGATGCCAGAGATTAAAAAAAAATAACAATGAGAACTTTGTATTTTTTTTCTATCGAGAAAATATCATGGAATCATGTTTCTAAAACGGTAGACGTATTGTGTTACTATTGAACTTTCTTGTCAAGAATTTTCATCACGACAACTTTAATAATATAAAAATTACGAAGGTTTAAAAAGGGCCGTAAATGTTAGAAAAATTAATTCATCACCTTAACATCATTAAAAGCTAAATTATTATTCCTGAGATACATGGCGATGTATTTTTATTTGTGTCAACAAACCCGCGGACAAAATCAAGCATTTCTATTGCTAATTTTTGTTTTTCTGGTAGGCATCACTGCCAAGTAACCGCTTCTATCAAAATGTGTTCAGTATGGTTTTCGCGTGAAAGGGTAGCAAACATACATCCACGAGTTCGTTAGTCTCTACATCTATACATTATAAGAAACTTCCGCATTTAAATATTAGTAGGATAATATTGCATAATATAAAAATAGATGATACACCAAAAACAAACACAAAAAATAAGACAAATGCTAAAAAAATATGTGTGAACCTGTATTTAGTTTTAGGAGTATGTATAAATGTTTTGGAAGTTTTTGGAAACAGGTAGTTGAAAAGTGGTAACGTAACGTCACGCTCTATAATTATGACTAGTCTAATTGTTACGCAGTTCAATTGAATTGTTTATTTTTAACACTAACTATAGTATTGTTAATACTATTGTCACGCTGTCGAAAATCGTTTAACGTTTAATTCATCTATTAGCAGTTTAGAGATATTTAAACAACCGCAAAATCAATATCTATAGAAATATAGAGCTCATGTGTTTTCTGGTGTAATTATATGACTGTAAAGATTAATCCAAATCCGTCAGTAGTTTTTTCGTGAAGCGATGCATTTATATCAAACGAACATAGAGCTAGAGCAAGAGCATTATTTCGTGATCTTTTAGTGTAAACGAAAAATCGTATTCAGTCGCCTGTTTACACTTTGAATTTGACATAGAGGGTTTAGAATAAGCATTCGCTCAAGATGTAAATGCACCGAAAGTGTAATAAACAGTTCCATACATCCTCACAAACTTTCGCATTTATAAATAGTATTAGTAGCGTTGGCTACTATTAAGTATTCTGTGGTATTAGTAGGAAACTGCTTTAAGTTGTTTTATATTTATATTGTGTTTATAAACACAATTCGTCACTTGAAAAAAGCTGCGTTGTTGTTATTTACGCTAAGAAACACTCGCATAATTATTATACCTAAGAAAACTAATGGGATAACAGGATTAACTCTTGCGTCTTTCCCAAGTGTATATAAGTCGCAGAAAAATATAATTAACAATAATTATGCTTATTACAGTTCTGCTAATACTCGAGTTATGCATGAATCGCATTACGTGATTATATCTATATATATATAAATGCAAATATGGCTAAGTAAGATCGTGACATTTTGCTGAGAAAAGATATCTCAAAATACACAAGTCATTGAATATAACAATTCTTTTTACATCCGATTTCCCGGAAGTATGGATAATCAATTCTATTCAATTTTAGTACCCCATATATTTATATAATATGCGGCTTTAGGTTTTGTAATAATGAATGCCTCAGAAAATAATAAAATATACTATGCATTGCTTTATACATAAGCAATCAAAGCATGAGTAGCCAATCTTATCAAAAATACTATATTTTACATAAGCATACAAGTGGAACAAAATCGACATTCATAATATTCTACGCCTTTAAATAGAAAAACTAGATTGGAAATTGCAATGTGCACATAAATTTAAAATTTCCGTGAAATAATTTTTTAACACGCAATACGACCATTGAAACAAGTTTTTCGATAAACTTAAAAGGCCGTTAGATATTGCAAAAATGTAGGACAAACTAACAAGTTTTAACATTTTAAGTATTTGCTAATTGGTTTCTTAAGTAAAAAAGGCACTATTGCAATAATTATTACTAGTAATAAGTATATTTTCAGCCAAAAATATATTTGTTTATTTCTACACCTCCGTCACAAAAATATACTTCTTGTATTGCTATAGAAGCTTGAGACTAGGTATACATATCTAACGCTTTATTTTGAGCTATAGGATATTTAATCATGTTTTATGTTAGACACCTATTCTGATATCAATTCGAATAGTGAAAAGAGATAGCGATCTCTAATCTTTTTGAACACAAAAATACTACATAGAAATGTTGATGTAAGGTTTGGTCTTGGAGATGAAGCCAGGACAAGCGAGACCCAATTTATGATGAATCATAAGCTCAAGCACATGCGATTTAGCCCAGACTACCATCGACCAACGACGACGACGACCGACCCAGCTAATGGTAGATCGTATTAAATACAATATACAGTTCATAAATATATAATTAACTTCATATCTAATTATATACTGTACATATTATATTTTCACTTCCTGTTATTCCGGTCTCAAACGGCTATTAGGTTTAACCACAGTTAAAAAAATTGAGAATGATTTTAATAAAATCACATAGTAGGTATAATAATTAAATAAATTATACATGTATTTAAATCTAGAGTATACACATTATGCAATTCCATTGGCATTTGCATATTATCTGAACGTGTTTTATCGCCCGCGCCGGCATAGTATTTAATCGGACTTTTTTCTAGGGATATTTTAATATATGGTATTATCATGGGTTTATTGAATTACAAAATGAATCATAGGTACTTCGTGCTAGCGTTGCCCGAGCAATTACGGTAAAAAAAAACAATTCTAATATTTGTGCCAACACTGATGCTAAAGATATTCTAATTATGTAATGTTATTTATATATAATAGTTATTTTTTTATCTGAAGACAATGTTAAAGTCTTAAAAACTAGGTAAAAATACGTAGCATAACGCAGCAACATTCTACGCAAAAATAATTCGACGTACCTAAGTAAGTAGTTACCTAATTAGAATTGGCAAAAACACAATATTCTGAAATTTATAAATTTATTTCAGGTAATTACTATCGTTCGCCTATAATAAATAACGGAGAACTTAAGTTTTTTGTGTTTCGTGATTCAGTAACGATCCGTTACAATGTCTGGTTCCATTCAAGAGGACAAAAAAGACGCAAAAAAGCCAATCGCAATTTAATTGTGCGACAAAACATCGTGTCAAATCTCTCATATATTTTTTGCCATGCCCATATTCATTGTTGATGGAAAAATCGATATTTTTGTGTAATTTATTTATAATTTTATGTAGTTGATTTAATCGGTCTTTTACTTTTTTTATCTCCATGCTCTATCCAAACTTAGGGAGCGTCCATAAATTACGTGAGGTTGTTTTTTTCAATTAGATGAGATTTGACTCGACCCTCCTCCTCCCCTAAAACACCTCACTTAATTTACGAGTTTGATAAAATTCTTGTTTAATAGAGTAGGTTTGTAGCTACTTACCCACTAAGCCTTGGATTTATTTATTTTTTGTTGGAAATGTGCAAGGTCTTAATAATACTGATTCTATTCCTACTAGATGCGACAGAATGCTATTATAGTGAAGTGTGCTTATTCTATTGCTGCATTAGGAGTCTATGCTTTTAGTCACTTTAATAGCGCTAAAGCACTTTAATAGTACTTATAGAAATGTATCCTTTGAAATGTTAGCGATCGAGTGTAAAAGAAAAAAAATATTTGCTAGACCAATTTTGTAAACATGGAACAAAAGTAAACAATTTTCAAAAGAAAGATCATCATGTCAATCATTAAATTGAAGAGCTAATACTACTAGTTATTATTCTGTGATTGAAGTCACTTAAAATGAGATTAGGCGTCGTTTACAAAGATTAGAAAATCGTTTACTTTAATAGCAAACATAATAAATATAAATAGAGCATCAAATGAATCGTCAATAGAGCAAGATGAAGATGACCTATGTTTATTACTATCATTATTCTATTAAAATGTTTCTCTGCAGCTATGTTATTTATTGAGGTGTTAGTTGCAAACTATTGTATTTTATTCTCAAAAAGTAAAATATTTATATTTAGATAATATAGTGCATTGAATTGATTTATATTATTATTTTGTCCTTGACATTATTGCGTAATACTATATTGGCAAAACCTTTTGAATAACCTCTAACTAACCTATATTCCTTCATGACCGACAACAGGTTGTTTTTAAGGTTGAAATTATAATGGAAATAATTTCCCATACTTACTAATAGGTTGAAAATGTTTAACATATTATAAAGCAAATATTGAAACAACTAATACCACTGAAATGATAATAATTATTTATTAACCCATTGAGCCCCAAGCGGCCCGATCGGTCCCAGACACAATAGATTTTCTATTGTGTCTGTGGTTCCGGGGCCTGAGTTATATGATTAGAATACTATATTAACTTATCTTCGAAAATTAGTTAGATATCATTTAAATATGAATCTCTTTTAGTTCTCGTTTCTGAAGTTTCAATGTTCTTTTGTTGTTTACCATTTTCAAAAAAAAAAAATATTAAAACAGAATTATTAAAAATCGGCGCAGCAATTTGAGCATGGTCTACTCGTCTCAACGGAGCGATAGCGTCTGATGTATGAAATAGAATTATGTTTGAAGCTCCTGGAACGTGCGAAGGAAGATGATTTCTTGCGGAATTAAAAATGTAGTAAGCGCCAAAAGTGTTTTATCGTGATTAAACCAAAACTAAAAGTAATTACACAAAATGGACGGACAAAGTTCTCACAAATGTTTTAATATAATTATTTATGAAAAAAAGAACATAATAGGTATTACCATGTCCAGTAAAAAACGTAAAAGTGTGAAATATAGAGGTAACTTCGTGATTTTTTTCTATCGAGTCAATTTTAATATTTTATGTTTTTGATCTGACAGAATCCTCGAAAATATCATCAAGTTTGACATATATTTTATTTTTTATATTTGGTCTTGAATATTACACGTATCATGTAAAAGTAGATTGGTGATTTTGCTTTATACCCGTCCTTAATAGTTACTGCGTTCACATTATTATTAAGGTACCCATGTTTTTTGAACAAAATATTTCCATCCCATCTATGTTATCAGAAACATGTTGTCTTGGTAAAAGGTATTCTTGGCATACAAAAAACCGCATAAACTTATTTTTGTGTTCAGTGTTTAGAAATAGAACATAAAATACATGATTGTTTGGAAGATTTGATTCACAATATAACAGATATTTGTGTATCAGTGTAAATTATTTTTATGCTCAATGTATGAATATAAATAGGGCAAATAGGAACAGATAAAGTGTATAGTGGACATTCCGCGATGGTCGACCCAAGGCCGACCTCCGCCTACAGTTAATAAATATTTGAGTCATTTCCTAACACTAGTACATGTATATGCCGCGACAGATTCAACAATAATTTATAACAATAAAAGTCTAGATCAAAGTTTTCATCTTGATGTAAATATTTCATCATTATTTCTCAATAGCAATCGTATAAAAATATGCAGACGTTTAGAGTAAGTATGTATCTGTGACAGTTGCGATGTTCGTGCGTTTGATGCGTGAAATGAGAGATTGCGCGACTTGCTGAGTTATTAATATGTAACGGTTACTCTATTGTTATGTATTATACATTTATGCGACTATATTATAATAATCTTCACTAAAAACTAATTGCTATTTTATACAAAAATGATTGATCCACAGAGTAAAAAAATATTAAGTCAGAATCAGAAATAGTCAGTAAGTGAGATTAATTTTCGAACGGTTTGCGATTTTCAATTTGCATGTATTGAAGGGTCAAATTCATTAAAAGTAGACTAGAAGGTGCCATTAATTTTGAGATCAAAAGTTACAACATAGAATATAATATTATCTAGTCACATATAGGTAGACCTACGTATAATTCTCAGGAGTGTCGACAAATCTTTCATTTCTAGCTGAAATACGTGTGTTGTAAAATGTAGATGGGAAGTGGGAGCATAGACCTAAATTCGAGGTCAGTGGTTGTCTAGGGCAAGCGTCGACTCGTATTTCCCAAAATATCTGTGCTACACTTTGTGACTTATTAATTTATACCTCAAATACAACCAGAATTATTCGATGAATAAACACTGTTATTATTCGATTTTTAAACTAACATGAGTCGCATTTTTCATTTGTTATTAGTTGTCAAATATGTACTGATAAATGAGATCAAAATCAGTGCAGCTATCGAGGGCATATAGCGGCATAGAGGGCATTATTGGTGAAAAGGCACCCTAAAACGAGAAAATACAGCAAACAAATAAAATCATAAATAGTCATGATACAATTATTCTTTTGGATAACGTTAATGTGCAGAGTTTTGTACGAGTACTTTCGCATTATATAATTTGAACATTTAAATGTATTTAAGTTAGCATGTAATTCCTTATAAGATACAGCTAACTGCCGGTGAAAGTGCCCTCAAGATAGATAAAATATGAAACATTATGTATGTGAAAAACGGAAAAGGCATTATGGATTTAGCAACATGGATTTGAACAAACATGATTTGAAATTTTATTAATTTTTATAGTGGTAGCAATCGGAATTTTTTTATTAGGAACGTATTTTTTTAATTCATGTTTAAGTATAAATTAATAGTGAAATTGTAGTTAGAACTATGATTCAATTCTCTTTTGTACTTATGTCATATTCTAAATGTTCTGTATGTAGGTATATTTTAATGGGAGCCATTTGTAGAAAAATGTTAATCGCACGAGCTTTACAATATAGAGCTCTATAATATTTTCTCTGTATTAAAATATTTTCCCATGAAATATGTCGTCCTTTCATGCAACCTAAATACTTTATTCACTAATCTACTATATAAAAATAAGTCGGGTTTTCCTTCCTGACGCTATAACTTCAGAACGCACCAACCGACTTCCACGGTTTTGCATTCGTTGGAAAGGTCTCGGGCTCCGTGAGGTTTATAGCAAAGAAAAGGTGTCTCTGGTGGCGAAACGGAGTTCGCCCGGTTTGAAAGAAAGAAAGAAAGTTTGCTAGTTGTTTATATAAATAACGAGTATTTATAACGACATGTATCTCCAACCGGCCAAATATTCTTTACCTCGGCCCTTAAAATGTCACCGTATTTAAAACATGCGTGTTATATTCGATAAACATAACTGTTATTAATTTAAGGCGAAATACAATCGTGTTTGTGCACCTTTTGGGCTACGCCCCCTGGGTGGAGCATAAGAGCGCGCGGGGCGCTTCACGAAAATCCCCTCACCACGCCACACAACTGAATAGATGACGGAAACATACGGAACTAACGGAGGTTCAATGAACTTTACCGTTACCGTCCGGCAACGTCTTTTCGTTGCCGGGCCCATCGGACTAGAAAAATCGACCTTTGTTCCTTTGCACGAAGGTCGATTTTTAATTGGTACAAGTCTGGTTACAAAAAGTGAGCTTGCGACTAATTTATTTTATGATGAAATGATTTGTTATTGTTAGAATTGTCGCTACCTGTGTAAGTTATTTGAAAATCTTTGTAAACAAAATTTATAGTTTTGCGTCATGGGGACTTTACGTACAATATGATAATAAAAATACATAATAGACTAATGCTATTTACGTTTGTTTTTTTTTACATATATATCATATTTATTGAAAAAATCAATAACAAAAAAATATTATTTACAATTTTGATTTTTTTTAAATAAATATATCCGACATTTTGATATATTTAACATAGAATTTTGCCATTTGATATATATAACATCAGATATTTTCGAATGCTGGTTTTGCTACTATTTTATTGTTCCAATGTTTATCTTCTTGATACGACTTTCATTTTTTCTTCTTCACCTTGTTCCGTAAATAAATATGTCTCTTGCCCGTCATTTTGAGCTGTCCTTGTACATTGACGTGCTGAAACAACCACAATAAGTTATAATAGGAGAGAATGAATGAAACGAAAATTCTGTATAACAAAAAAAGATTTATAGAAAAATTCATTGATAAACCAATTATAATACCACGATTATTATAAAGATACTTTCATCAAAACTAGAAAAAATTGCGCAGCTGTGTACGTTCCTTTGTCGCTTTATTATCCTAGCCCGTAATAAACTCGATTGTCGGCGTCATACACGGCAAACTTTCTGGGAAAATCGTTCTTTTGTTTGCAAAATTTTACGGTTGACCGCAATTAGTATAACAAGTGCTTTTATAAAAATTAGTAAAAATTTCGCAGCTGTGTCCGTTCGTTTATCGCTCTATTGTCCGAGCTCGTAAAAAAGTCGATTGTCGGCATCATAGTTACATACAAATTTTTCAAATATTTTTTTTATATAAAATTTATAAGTAATTATGCTTATGCATAATATGCATAAAAACAAATTTAAAAAATATTCATACATATATCAATTCGAATGAATGTATTCATTCGAATTGATATATGTATTAGTATTAGTTATCATACAATAAAAAATAAAAAAACAAAACAAAAAAGTTATACGCAATAGGGTTGAAGTAAAAATTGTTTCTGATCTCACTGGTAAGTGGTAACCAGTCAGTGATAACTTACACTAGTCTGAAATATTTTACTATCTTCAATCTTATGACTTATAAATAAATGACATAAGATAAACTTACACAAAAAAGTACTATGTGAAACTGTCTGAAGATCACGGAGTGCATAAAATTATAAAATCTTGATTTGTGCGTTGCTCAATTCAGACTTAGTAAACATATAATACTCCAAAAAATTAAAATAATATTTATTACTTATTACAAATAAAAATAACTTTCAAATTTTGATTTATGCGTTTCTCAAGTTAGACTTGTAAACATACCTAGTAATCAAAATATTGGAAGTTGAAATCTTTAGACTTGTAGCGGCCGAAAGACATAATAAATATAAATAAGCATGATAAACATTAAACTTACCTATTTAGGTTCAATAACTGTAGTTTTTTCATCTGCCTTCGCAAAATTTTCTTCCTAATGTTCTCACCATCAATGTTTTGGCCACCAAAATTCACCATGTTTATGAAAAACTTTAGTATAAATCACGTATGCGAGTAGACAACGGCACCGCGCGAAAAAGTTGTACAGGACTGCTCTCTAAGACGCGTTGGCGTCGACTAACAGGAGGCAGAACGGCGGAAGCGACCGGCCTACGCGCAATTTTGTGCTCATAATTTATAAATATATTTTTTTTTAATTACTGATGTATTAATTGTAAAATCTAATCCCGTACGTCTCTCAAGAATTGAATGGAAGTGGATGTGGATAAAGTTTCATTGATATTACTTTACTATTGTCCAAATGAAATTGATTCACCGTTTAATTTTTAGGAAACTTCACAACGTTTTTCTATCGAGGCAAATTTTTTCAATCGTGTTTCGGTTCCCAAACGTCACTAGACAAACTCTTCAATTAAATAAATCGATAAATAAAAAAAATCAAATTGGTAGTTTTTGAAGAAAAAAATTAATTCTCCGTGAGCTCGAAACGTCTGTTTTGGGTCTCATTTCACCTTAA
>CAJQZM010040612.1:0-25650 GCA_907164665.1 Colias nastes | reverse complement strand
AGTTTCCTATGGTTGCGTTCTGGCTATGTATAGTTTGGAAAGACGCTGCCTGTACCGATTGTGCACTATGAGCACGAGCATTATCTTGCATTAGAATAAAGTCGTCGCCAATAAATGGGGCTAATGGTACAACATGTTCTTTAATGGTCCCTCCTGTGACTATCACTAACTCCGTGCGAGCTCCCAAACATATCCCTCCCCAAACCATAATCGAGCCGCCACCATTAGCCACTGTGTGTTCAAAATTAGACTGTATGTGGAGTTCTCCTTTGCGTCTCCATATTCGCTGTCTCCCATCGATCTATTTTAAAAGAACTCTGCACTCATCAGTAAAGAGAACCTGCTGCCATTCGTTCAAATCCCAGACGATGTTCTCGCGCATCGGTTTCTGTTCCGCTAATTGTGCCGGTGTGTGTATAATTGATTTGGCTTTACGTTGGAAGTATGTACTTCCCAAACAAATAACGACAAAGAGGCTTCCCAGAAAAATTATCAGTGCGTAGCACAAAATTTACTAAATAATTAATATATTTAATGTGGTGCTCAGTGGACTATATTTTTATGTTTAGGATGTTACTTGGAAATTATAAAATTAGCCTTTAGTCTCGCGTGTGTTTGTTGTAACAAAGTCACATTTAAATTAAATTACCTACGTATGTAATTTAAATGAAGATTCATAATTTTCCTTTGGCACACTCATCGAAAAATATCAAATTTAAACACACCGGAATGTGTTTTTCTAATAAACATGTTTCATAAATTTATTACAAGTTTTTAAACAGATGCAATGATTTTACGGCAATTGCACTATTTCCGTCATGATCGCTTACTGTTATATCAAGTATCTGGCGCCCATGGCGGCTATTTATTACATTTCTTTGGAATATTGCCAGCAGATCGACATAGATGACTATGGAATGTCGGGTTTGCGAACAGAAAGTCAAAGTTCGATGGCATGCTGGTAATTGTTACGCGATAATGGTTGCTAATTTTTTGGGTTAAAATGATGTAATCGAAGACGAAACTATGTAGTGGGTGATTAAGTTTGTATGAACTTACACGTACAGGATAAATTTAACGTATCACATACATTTAACAATCGACTTAACTACGATTAAAATCCCATTGACAAGGGACCACTTAATTATCCGCCAAATATCGATACTCCGACACTGCCCTGAAAAACGATTGTCGGAATACCCCAGGTCTATTGTGATTGTGATTCAGTATCAAACGTAACCTTACCAAAGACGTAGGTCTTATCAAGACAAATTTCGTATTTCCCAGATTCATCACTCAATCATATCTATTTTAAAATCATTGATTTTATCTAGTGTGGAAATGTAAAAATTTTAATAAATTGAATTTGAAATATTTCGCCCGGAAAGATAAAATAAATTATTCGTTGTATGTTTTGCTGCTTATCATCCCATTTCCTATCAGTCTACCGATGAAAAATGTAAAACCAATATTTACCTATTTGAAAACACCTGTCTTTGAAGTTTGGTCCTTTAGTGCGTTTTAATTGGAAAAAATAATAACACCAATAATATCCGTAACATCCAATCAATTTCATGTGAAATTGATTAATTCCTACAAGAAAACATTAAACGTGTAGAATTGGGTCATAATCGTAATAGTGTCTGCTTTCTTTCCACACAATATAATGTTTTGAAGACATCCGTTGGGGTGTCGATATAATATAACATTCAACATCATCCATCGTTTCGTAATATAAACGATATTAATATTTTATAGAATGTGTTTTGAGAATTTTCGATGTGTATACCCAATCCATTTTTCGCATTTTGATGTTAAATGTTTTTTTTACATTTTCAACGCTAATCAAAATGTGAAGAGGAGAAATAATTGAGAGCAAACTAGATGCTTTTAAAAAGTAGGCAAATAAAATATTATTTATGAAATAAATGAATTTTGCTTTGCACAAAAATACAGGAAATGAAGACAAATCTATCATTCAAACGTATCTCATCGACAATCGAGGTCTTCGATTGAAAGTTTCAGTAAAATGGCAAACTGAAAGCGAATCATAAACAACAGTGTTTTATTCATCCATTGCGATTTGTGACGCTCAGTATGAGAGGGCGAGAGCGAGGGCGCAGGACTGAACCGAACTGTGACGTCATTCATGTCACGCCCTACGACTACTAGCAAGGCCGAGGCCTTATATACTTGACATTGAAAGTTTATATAATTTGTTAAATGCTTGAAGTTATCATAGATTTGGACGATTACGAAACTTGCACGATAAAGTTCATGGCAGTTTGATGCCATGGGAATTCTACGGGATCTTTTACTTTATTTAAATATTATATTGAGTAGACGACGACGAGCCTCTACTTTTTTGTTGTTCTATTGTATTTGATAATAAACTATAAAGCCATCTAACAATGTTCTGCTGAAATAGTTGTGTTATATTCACGATCGAACTCAAATGTTTCGTTCCAAAAAAAACTCAACTACCTACCTAGTTACGCCCTATTTTTATATTATTACTTTAAATATAATACATATCTATTATGGCAAGTCAGGCTCAGCGAAAAATATTTGTTCACCAAATTTGCACTCCTTGCTGAATAAAATCTGGTACGTGTCAAATATTTAGTAAATAAAAAATAGTCACACCACCTGTGTTATGTCTTGTGATTTCTTCAGCCTAACGAATTCATATTTTCAAATCTCCACAGATCTAGAACTCTTGAACAGTAGAATGAAATAGAGCCTAATGTTTATATAATATGTTCCAGGCGTAACTATTAAAAGCTTATTAGTTTGACCTTTTAAATGGTATATCAAGAGAAAATTGTATTACGCAATGCGGCAATCTGAGATCCTCTCCTTGAAACCTCGCTGGGAGCAACGGGATGTCATAATATTCTCAATACGTTTATACCCTATTGGTTTTCCTTATTCCCTTATCCGACTTCTGGTACTAAGTCATTATAGTAAAATCATCTTATGATGTTATTTAGACATACAAAATGTTGAATAGGTAAACGAAAATGTGTGGGTGCATTCGTAGGCGTTCAGAGCTGGGGGTTATTGTAAAGTGCCGTAGGATGTAGGCGAAAGCTTCCAATAATGGAATTCGAACAACCCCTGTGTCGATAGACGGATTTCTGCGAAAAAGTTCCAAAATAGAATTGATGTTCAATGGACCGCTGTAGTTAAATGAGTTCAATTATAGATCAATTCAATTTTTCTGTTTGTGATTGTTTGAAATGTGAATCTCTTTTTATTTTATTTTCTTTATTGCGCTTTGACGTCTTAAAACATGTACTATTGTATCAATTGTTGCATATTAATAGTATCTATTGTAAGTATACTGTCTATCTTTAATAATCTATATTTATTATTGGCAACTCTTCATAAATCAAAAGAACACAATATAATAAGTGATTTCAGATACCCACTTTGTATATATATTGGTACATACGGGTACATATTATAATTGTCACGGCAGTTCATCTGCGTTCTCGTCCCTTATGTTGTTTCTACTTCGATGTTTTTAATAAAATTAAGAATATTCTGATAGGTATCATAAGATTTAATATAAATCTAAATAATTTCCATGGAATTCATATTTCTGATCGTTCAATTTCACAGATGTGTTTACTTTGAAAGCTAACCTTCAGAGAAGTGCAGATTATAATTAACTAGCGACCCGCCCCGGCTTCGCACGGGTGCAATGCAGAATGCTGATACTAAAATATACACTACAGAAAAACAGCTGTGAACGTTGCAGTTGTATATAAAAAAAACATAGCGACCCGCACCGGGCGGCCGGCCGGTACCGCCGCAAACGCTACATCCCGCAATTTTTAAATCTGTAATATCTTCGAAAATATTCACTTAAATCATACGATGTAAAGGGCCATATAGATCTATATTAAATGAAAAATGTATTCAAGGTATTTAATTGGTTAAGGATTAATGCTGTATTGGTTAAAATCGCTTCGAAAATTAGCCATTATTTGTCGTAAAAAGTAAATGACAAAAAAAAGTTATTGTGGGTTATCCATAAGAGATAGACATATACCATCGCGGACTTTTCTGTAGACCTTTTCAATGTGTATAATACTTAGTACATTATTTTGATAAAACTCGTAGGGTTCAGCCTGCGTTTGCAATGTAAGCGGAAAAAATGTAATTTTTTACGACATCACATTAGAAACCTCAAAAATAACAGTAGGTACTTCTCCACTATTTAATGGATGTTATTATACATATAAACCTTCCTCTTGAATCACTCTATCTATTAAAAAAAACCGCATCAAAATCCGTTGCGTAGTTTCAAAGATTTAAGCGTACAAAGGGACATAGGGACATAGGGACATAGGGACAGGGAAAGCGACTTTGTTTTATACTATGTAGTGACTAGTCTATTTCTATTTTTTTAGGATTCCATCCAAAATACATTTATTCGCAGAATTTTATTTTAGGAATTATAGTAGTTTCAATATGCGCGTGTAAATTAGAAATATGGCGAGCATGTATATTCAAATTCAAAATATTTTCGGTCGTTGCCCGAATGCTTCTATAGAAATTCCGTGCTAAAGTGCGATATAGATCATAAGTAAGGATAACCTTTTGTTCGAGTTCTGTGGAAATTGAAACCTTATAAGATGTTCGATTTATATGCCCCTCGAATAATAATTTAGCTACCACTGAAGTCAATAAATTTGTTTTTATATTATGAGAATAAAAATATGTATTTTACTATCTTAAAAATTATTGAGTTGAGTAGGCAACTAGAGCTCGATTATAGACGAGGAACACCATGAATTATTATATATAGTCGAGCCAATTTAATAGGCAACATTTGACGTCTATCAATTTTATCTTCATAGGGTGGTAACCTGCTTAAAAACATCGATTAAAGTGAATTAGTCGATACGGACTTGAAACATTTGTCAATCGAACTTGAAACACATGTCAATAATTTATGATAATTTTTATTCCCAAGTAATCAATGCATTCGATTCTAGATGTCAGATTTCGATTTTTAGAGTAACGTCTCTGGTATTTAAAAAGAAAAAAGGTTTATTGACACAAAATTGTAGCGACGTCAGTTCTTTAAATCAGAAATTGTTTATTATGTTTAGAATGGTTTATCAGTAAAATCAAATCCTAAAATTACTTGTATCGGTCATTATTATTATAAATATGTAATCGTAATTGAAAAAAGTTAAGCAAATGTGCAGTTCTAACAAAACGAAATATCATGTTATTCTATGTCGTCGTTACTAGGTTACGTTGTTGAATTTTGTTGAACTGTCAAATGTTGCCTATTAAAATGGCTCTACTATAATAGATTACATTGAAAACATAACATACATTGAAGGGTACCTATATCCCTCCAATTTTCATACTGACTGATAAAGTAAAAAGGTACGAGGACGAGTGACCTACACAAATCTTACCTTTACAAATCTTTTGAGCACACTTTGGTAGGATATTAGAATGAAATGGGTTTCTTCTAGTTAAACATTTCAACTAAAAATATAATTTTAATCCTGATATTCAATATCTGTCAAAGCCTAAAAGGTGGAGGATGTTGTTGATCGATAAGATATTTCGGTACATTGATATTGAATGGCACGCGATTCATTCCTTGCTAAAGATAAGGTTAAGGTCAATTATGTTTAGAATTTATATCAGAATGATTATGTAATACTAATGAGTGTAGGGATATGATAAATGTAACTGCTAAAGTAAAAGCATATGAACGGCAAAAGATGTAACATCAAGTCCAAATGTTTTTTAGTCATCTTCTATTATTTATAGTAAATTTAATATTGATAAAATATTAAAAAATCGATTATATCCAAATTAAATTGTAATTTATTAAAATAAGACGCGTAATGTATAATATTTCATGGTAAGAAATAAGAAACATGCACTTGACTTTATGAGTCTTACGTATTATCTATTTTAACATTAACATTATAATTAACGGAATTTTACTTATCCTTTGCAATGTAAATCACATTGTTTGTCTTTGTATATAAGCTATATATACTTAAGAAAGATAATATTAATTCAAACACTAAATAAATTTATTATCTTTTCATTTACATAGAAAATAACAAGTGTATTTTGCGATAAATAGAATAAACATTCGTTTTTAAATGGATAAAGAAAATAAATAATAACAATTATAACTCCTAGAGCACAAGGATAGAGTCTCTTCTCCCTTTTACTCTATTGTCAAGGAGAGCTTGTTAATAGAATTTTTCAGAGCGTCTGAATCTCCATCCTCTTTAACACATTTCCATAAATAATTTATATGAACATAAAAAATTTGCGAAAACGTATTATTTCGATAACAACAAATTTCCACGGCTAATCCATAAAATTTGCCAGCAAGCATTCGACAATGCAATCAATCAAATTAATAAAAAAATATGTACATATTGTATATTGTTGACGTTTTGGCTAACGATAAAGCACAAAGAGCAACAGTACGCTATCTGGAACGTTATCAGTGTATCAGCGGTGGTCCGTGGAGACGGGCAGCGGATCTCGGTACTGATTTATAGTTAAACCATGTTGCTCTCAGGTGCGCGTCGCACGTCGCTGCCTACAGATACGCACGCTGACATCGCATATACGGCGACTACACTCATCGAACGTATTGACGAGGTAAATTCATTCGTTCATACGCTCTACAATTTTTTTTTTAATTTTGTGCGTGAATTTTTGGATTTGAAAGCGACTTCTTTGAGTTGAACAATACGTTGTGTTGGCGCGATTGTTTTTTGCAATGGCTTGGACAACGTCTCGGAACTTTGTTTTAGATTTTTTTTATTCGTCATACGTTTATTGTTTTTACATAGTTTCAAAATGGGTTCGACTGTCTTATATTTATTATTTTTTATTTATACCTTACTTTTAATATAATCAATTCTAGAAGAAAATAATAAAGAACTACTAAGTACTTAAATTATATTTTTTTGTGCACTTGGCATCTGAGATTTGCCTTTAATATAAACTATTTTAAACTTTTTACGCATTAATTTACATGAGGAAAATAACATGTTATTCATAAACAATTTCAAATAGATATGAGAGTAAGACACACATAGAAATACGTATATTGACAGATCTTTCTATAGCTTAATTTTTCAAATAATATAAAAACGATTTGTGCTTAATTTTCAATTAGTTACAGATTATTTGAAGGTAGCTCTTGACCCAAACAATGAATGTAGATGATGCGATAACATTTGATCAATTGACTTTAATGACGGTCACTTATTACATGATCTCTTTAGTAGGTACTATCTGAATTGAACTGGTTTTCAAACAAAACTTGAAACAAAGTCGATGTTATCATCATAAATTATTCATGTGTATACTAATTCCTGGCCTGTAATAGTGTCAACAACTGCCATCCCTTTTTGTTTTGCTGGTAAACATTTTTTGTATGTTTTTTTTCTTTTTTCTTGTTTATAATAATATAAATGATCTAAGTTGTTTTGTTTCATTGCATTAATCCTTTAAGCGAGATATGAATTATTGATACAAGCAAGATAAAAAATTTAGCAAAGGTCAGAATCAGTGTTAATGGCCGAACAGGTATCGTGTCTGTACAGAAGGTAGTCTCTCCGGGCAGACAAAGCTGTCCCTCGATCTGCCCCTGTGACCGTGTTTGTGTGCGTTCATCGTACACACAACACGCGGCACACACTTGAGCTATAATACCTAACATTGATTCGTGGTTCGCCGTTCGCGACTCGTCTCAGTCAGTAATGCGCAACGCAGACGGAAACAAGTGTTCTCGCGCGTTCTCCGTTTTATTTTTGTATTATATTTGTTTTATTCTAACCCCAGCTTCACGAGTGAAAACCAGTTTTAAATTGCTTATTTATTCTTTTGTGAATACGAAACAGTTTAGCTTTCATACAAAGTGTGTTAAAACGTACGGCGCTCCACCTATTTCGTGTTCTTGTGTTGGGTAATATTCTGTGTCAGTAGCAGTGTTTGTGCTTTTGATAGGAACGTACTATTTCATCGTGAACGTGTTCCAATTTGGGATTTCACCACGAGCGGGCTCAAGGAAGTTTACAGTCAAGTATGTTGACTTCACTTTTTTTTTATATTTTCTGTTTTTTGTATGTTGCTATGTTGAGATGAATTATTGTTTGTTATATTTAAACCAAAAAATGTTGTTCAACATATTTATAGATAAATTTTATCGACCGCCAAATGTTTGTATCGTTCATGGTCATCCAAGCATCACGTCATGAGTATTTGACTCTACTGAGATAGTGGTACTCTTATCTTAAATGTCCCAAACAATAATTGAATAAGTAACAATGATTGCAACTACACGTGGTAATTAAGTGTTATAGCTACGCTACTATGTGCATTGCAATCGTAGTCAAAACATTTATAAAATTGCTAAAAACCACTCCCGTTGGACAGTATAATTAACGGCACTAGATTTTTTTACAACTTCGTAAATAATCATCATAAAACCTGTTAAAGTCTAAATAACAACGCAAAATTTTGATAGTCGTTTGTTTTTATGTACCTACGTCTGTTATATTTCACAAAAATAAAATAATTAATACATATTCAGTGAACAATAGCCATTCGTCACCATTTAAATTATTGTTATCATCTTAAATATGTAGAGCTGTTATTGTTTTAATAAAAAATCTGACTCGGTTCAACGCTCTACAAAAAATGTAGAGAAACCTTGAATTTCATAATACAAGTAAATTATTATGATCCTGGAGACTTATCGCTATGCGAAAGTTTCCAAGCTTATCTTAATTAAATTATTAGAGCTAGCGCGCACGAGCAACTTTGTCTCCGCAACTATTTTGTCTCTCCCATCAATTTGTATGGGGAGTTGCGTCGCTACGTGCGCGCACTTTCATACTAGCCCATAGGTGGGAGAGACAAAATAGTTGCGGAGACAAAGTTGCTCGTGCGCGCTACCTCTTACGTGATGATTTATATTATGTGAAGGCAATTTTATATGGTAAGTCATTCCACAAGGCCACAGTTTACGTAAACTTTGTTTAATCACACATTCGTCGTACACAAAAAACATTGACTATCATCGCCAAAACATTAAATAGATATGATACAAACACAAAAAATAAATATTAGCTAATGCAAACACAATATAATTATTATTTTATAGGTAGGTACATGACTTTTACTCCATTCCGAGCTCTAATATTATTATCAGCCTTCGTATTTACAATAGTGCAATAGAGGATCTATGACTCTTTGTTTGTGTAGAATGTTTTATCATAAGCAATATCAATTAATATCAAGTTTAAAATACAATAAAGTTAATTCCGTCAATTGAAAAGCAATTTGCAACAGTAACAACAACACGCCTTACCTTATAACAACCCTGATAACAACGGAAGCGACGAAGGAGACCGATAAGTTTTTGTTATTTATTATTTGACACATACACTTGACCTGTACGCGGACGTGCCTTTGAAAATGAAATATTCAAACATCTTAAACGATTTAACTTTACGGGCATATCGTAATGGTTTACGACTGTTTTATTCACAACATTGATTTACGGGCGTACCTACATGAAGGGGTTCTTTGTTGTTCTGATTAGAGAGCACAGTTTGTAAAAATATTAGTAAAGCGATTTATATCACGAGCAAACTAGGAACGTTCATAGATCAGCGGTTGTTGACGAAGCAAATGGCCGGATGTTTGTATATGTGAATCTGACATTTGTAATGTAGTTAGCTGCTGTGTAGGATGTATTTTTCTAGGAATTTAAATCGTTGTTTCTTTTTGCTACAGAACATAGTTAAATGTCTTAAATGATTTTGTAGATGATTATTGCCAAATTCTGATAATTGGATTCCATTCACTAAATCAAGAAATTTGAAAGCTCATTATTACTTGCTAAAGCAACGCAAGGAGGACACACATTCAAGTTACATTTTTTGCAAATTGTCTATATTTGCAACAGTACTCCTAAAACAATATTTAAACATTTGGTTGTCTATAGTACCTTTTTTTTGTTGTACAAAACTGAAAAAAGGAATCAAAATATTTCGACCGCATGAACGGCAAATAAAATACAATTTCAAGATTGTTGTCAGCATATTCAGTGAAAGTGAGTTGGGAACCGCGACCCGCTGCAACGATGCTATGTTGTAAGCCTTGTTTGGCCTCTAGAAAGCTCCTCCGAATACTCAATACACCGTTATATTTTTAATGTATGTTATACGAGCAAGCTGTATGTAAAATCTAAATACCTACTCTACATTAAAAGTCACAAAAAATTGAGTGTCGTAACTCGTAGGAGTTAAAAACATATAATAAATAACTCAAAAGACCTCGCCGTGGCTTAAAGTGACACCAATGAAGTAAAGAGTCTGAATAAATTATATTTTCGTGGCTGGTGGCAGTAAATGTGCGTTATGTCTCTTAAAATTAAATATAATGATATCTTCCATCCTAATTTTGACTACACATCGTATCGCAGATTAGCTGTTACTAGGTGCTATTTAAAGCGTGGGCGTCTTGCTTCAAACTCGGATGCTAATTATTTATTAGTCCAACACAACAGTACGTACCACCTGCTTGTTATTATGTAATTATATTTTTTCTGATTGCCAGGTCAAGCTCAAGGTCGCACTTAAGTATTTTGCCTTGTAGTCTGCAATAACTTGAATTTATATAGTTGTGATCTCATCAGGAAAATAATTTAGAGCTCATATTTTTACAGGTTAATCATAATATAGCAGCATGTTTCTTATATTGATCACTCGATGGCCTTTAATAAGATGAAATTCGTAAGTCATGGATTTCCATGAATGAAAATAGTGACTCAGGTCTTGGCAAGCTTCATCTACGCTGTATACTTTATAATTTTATATTCTACTGTATTAACAGAGGCAGCATTATGTATCGCCATTGATGGCATGACAAATATTTGAAAAGCTGTGGAATTAGGATGAGATGATCGTATCGTTAATGCATTTTTTGGCAACGTTTCCACGATGTGTCAGTTTAGTAATATCGTGGATCTGAAGCATAGAATACCTTTTTAGGGCCAAAATCCTTGAGGAGTAACATTTGTTTACGTGCATTTATATGGGGATTGTGTGAAGTTTTCTCTTATTTATTTTGTAGGAATGTCATCTCATTACTTCTAAATATGGTATCAACAGAAAATAAAACAACAGATCAGATTATTACAAATCCTTTATTATATCTTTATGATAATTTTGAATTGACCTTCTTTTTTAAATTTAGGTTAGCTTTATTATCAAAATATATTGGACAGAATGCAACGAACAAATACCGAAGATTAACGGCTAATTTTAAAACGATAGTCGATACATCTTATTATTTTAATACCGCAATGATATAAATATCACACTGGACGAATTTATAAATGACTGGCGCCAACATTCGGGAGTTTATTATTTGACGTCCACAACCTATATCTAAAAACACTCCTGTTTATACAAATATAAAACACTGTGCACTGAGTTAAGATGAAAATGTTCTCATCAAATACAAATTTTCTTCAATACATACTAGGTCACAAATAATTTCCAAGATTCCGTGATGTGCAATTACGGAGTAAGGAATAGATCTTTACATTATTTACCATAAAATGGTTAAAGTTATACCATTGCTGTTATCACAATTTATAGACCTGACTATTGCATCAATATTTGAATAAGAATTTTGATAAGATAAAGGAAGGAAATGCATATTACTGGATGGTTTGTTTGTGAACATTGATTATAACTAGGGGTGCATCCGATACCGATACCGATATATCGGCGATACTTCGGGTTAGCCGATATATCGGTATCGACGATATTTTTATGACAAAGATTTTTATGAAAAAAATTGCGCAGAAGTACTTTAGTTTCCAAATGAGTTCTGTTGCATCTGAGAGACTATTTTCCAGCGTAGGTCTTATTCAAACAGACTTGCGAAATCGCTTTCTCCGCAAAACTTAAGATTATGTACTTTGTTTTTTAAACAAAAATCTTATCAATGTTAATTTTAATTACTAAAATTTTTAATTGCCTAATTATGTCTCTACTTTTTATATTAATAAAAGAAAAATCTGACTTGTGATTTATTTATTATACCTTCATTTTTATCCGACTTCAAAAAAAAAGGAGGAGGTTATCAATTCGGCCGGTATAATTTTTTGAGGTTTCTGAACCGATTTACGTGATTCTTTCTTTGTTCGATGCGGGATGGTGTCGAATTCGTCCCGTAAAAATTTTATTCGGATAGGCCCAGTAGTTTTTATTTTATGAGCATTTTTGTCTGTACTTGATGACTTATTTGAAATGTAGCAAGTAAATTTGATTCACTTCCCGGTAACCGATTGAGCTGAAATTTTGTATACGTATGTAAATTGGATAGCGATGAAACATTATCATGACATAGAGCTGATTTGATGATGGAATCGGAAGGTGGCCATAGGAACTCAGTAATATATTGACTAAACTTTATCGACTTTGGGCTCGTTTGATTCGTGTTGAAAAATACACTAAAAAGTATTAAATAAAAATAACTACGTTAAAAACAACCGACTTCAAAAACGGAAAAGTAAAAAATAAAAAAGATTTGATATTATTAATTACTACATATTATTTAGATGTGCTATTTATAAAATAGGTTTGAAGTCGGTTGTTTTTAACGTAGTTATTTTTATTTTTGAATTCACAGTAAGCGTATCGGTATCGGTATCGGTATCGCCGATATTTTTATAAGAGTATCGGTATCGGTATCGTATCGGCGAAAAGGCGTATCGATGCATCCCTAATTATAACCGTTGCTAGAATTATAGTACTATGTATATTACTAGAATTTTTAGTACTATGTATATATGTTTAACATATATTTTAGCAAAGCGAACTTTGGTATGCTGAGCGACTTTATTTTCTTTCTTCGTAATATTCTTAATATCAGGACAAATTTGAACGTTAATTTTAATCTTAACACAGTTTTGACAGAGGTCGATAGACGGAATGATTATAATTGTATTATATATTATGCACGAGAAAGAATGCAGGTAGACCTTGGCAGAGCGTGCCAAACGGAAGCTGCACGATTGTTATCTCAGAGCAGGTGCGAAATTGTCAATGCATCGTTTAGTTCTGCGGTTGTTATGCTTTGCGCAGGTCGTGATTCGATATCTCGTTACTCGTATGTATGTACACATGCTTTTAGCAGACTCTGTCCCACGACCCACTGACCTGATGTCAACCTATTTCTGTTCGCTCGCAATCATTGCATAAAATAATTGTAGCAATACACATGTTTGACTCCTACAGTTGGTTCTATAGCATATTATCATTTTGTACAGTTATGAGAACATTAATAGCATATTTTTTAGTTAATTAAAAGAGTAAGTTGTCATTTTTTAGCTCAGACCATTTTGAGATAAGCTTCTACAGTTAAAATAAAATGTTTGCAGTTAATCGGTTTTGATTTTGTCTCTAGTGCTTTCTGTTATAAATAACTAGTAATTAAGGAAAAAAAATCGTGTATATATTTTTTGAATTTTCCATGATTTATTTTATTCTGCACCTTTGATAACATAGACTGTTTACCTATGTTTCTATTACCTAGTTACCAACGTCATCATCATCGTTATCGTAAATTTCTTAAGATATTGTATTATTTATTTGTTAAATTTTATGTTTTAACTTTATAGATATTCCACGATTTCCACCATTCACACAAGAATACGCCGTTCACCGCATAGTTCAAAAGCTCCTTGAACTAGATAAATTTTGAAATAAATTTCTATAGATACATCCAAGTTTTATGATCAGACTTTACGACGAATAAAAGACACGATGATACTACAACCCTCAAAACAATACATGACACCGCCTAACAAATAACCTTAGATTTAGATGCTTTGTATCGTATGCTTTTGTTTAAATATGACCAAAAGTGCCACTGTATAGTCATACACTTCATAGTTCATACGCTGTCCTACAACGATAGATCCATTGTTCTTTTATCTGCAGCAGGTTTATTGTTTTGTTTCTATTTGCTCATTGCAGGATATGTTTTGTATACGCTTCGTTATGTTGTTACTATGCAAGACATGCGTATTTTTCCTGCATATAGATATGACTTATTTATCAGGTCTCGGACCTTCTGGACAAGTATATTTACATTATTGTTGTGTAAGATCGTGTTTTTATTAAAGCATGAAACAATTTATAGATATACACATTTCAATGATAATTGTGAAGAATCATATCAGAGTATATCTGTTTACTATATGTCCATGTTTCAAGGTTCTATGTTAATTTATAGAGGAATCGATGTGAAGTTCAAATCGGTCTTAAAATTCAAGTCACACTCTTGTTTCTTTAATGCAATAATGTTTTCATTTAGTCCATTGAAAAGTTACATTTGGGGTTGCGTTTTTTAGAGGACGCAATTTTATTTTTGTGATGTGTAGGGGGGGTCAGTGTGAAGCTAAAACCAAGTTTGTGGGGTTGCCACCCTTGTCCCACGGCCGCCATCTTGAAAATAGCGGCTGAAATGGTTTTTAGGATATATCTCTTAAACTATTTATCTGATAAAAAATAATTGTTAACAATATTTGTTGCAAATTAAATTCTCTACAACTTTGGACTAGTAACTTTTTGTCGTAGAATTATAAATAAAAAAGTTATAAGCGAAAATGTTCAGAAATTAGAGATATTTATATTTTTCAATAAAACTTTTTTTTATCATTTTACGAAGAAATTATATCCGACCATTTTTGTAGATTATTTTTCGAGGAACAACTTTTATATACAACATTTTTTCATTAAGTAAATAGCTAAGGTTTTACAGCGCTCCGAAGTGAGTACTATATTTTTCAGTACTCTTAGCTATACAGTATACATATATTATGTGTGTACTAATAATAATTTGTCATCAGTAATTGTTTTTTTTTGTTATTATAATTTTTTTTAATAATTAATTTTGCAATATTATTTATAATTAATTATTGACTCTATTCCCCGCCACCCAGGAGGTAGAGTCTGGAAGCGCGTTTTTTTTTACGTCGAAAAGCAGGGCTGAAATGTTTTGCAGTGTGCTTCCATTGTTCTGGAGTCTGGGAAAAGAGCCAATGGCCAATATACGTATAGTTAAGAGTAAAGAAAAATAGTACTCACTTCAGAGCGCTGTAAAACCTTAGCTATTGTCGTAATGAAAAAATGTTGTATATAAAAGTTGTTCCTCGAAAAACAATCTACAAAAATGGTACTATGTCATATTTTCGTAAAATGATAAAAAAAAGTTTTATTGAAAAATATAAATATCTCTAATTTCTGAACATTTTCGCTTATAACTTTTTTATTTCTAGTTCTACGACAAAAAGTTACTGGACCAAAGTTGTAGAAAATTTAATTTGCAACAAATATTGTTAACAATTTTTTTTTATCAGATAAATAGTTTAAGAGTTATATCGTAAAAACCATTTCAGCCGCTATTTTCAAGATGGCGGCCGTGGGACAAGGGTGGCGACCCCACAAACTTGGTTTTAGCTTTACACTGACCCCCCCTACACATCAAAAAAATAAAATTGCGTCCTCTAAAAAACGCAAGGTTAGGCCTAAAAATGTAACATTTCAACATAGAGATAATATGTACTACATTTCAATGGACTAATTGCACTTTCCTTCTAAGCGGATGCTGTCTGTCATCGGCAAGTTAAATTTGTTTATATTTAAATAGTACTGATGTTATTATTGTTCTAGTAATGACGTTAAGTTGTCGTTTTCATTTGTGGTTCGTTGGGATATTGTCAGGCGAACAGGTCAGGGCGGGGCTTTAGCGTCACGCAAATAAACTTTGCGGGCAGTTGGCGAGATGTTCGCGTCTAATTTGGTGACGCCGAATCGGTAACGTTGGTACAACGCAATCGTTGCTACGACTCCCGTACTCTTGGCCCACAAGTCACTACGTCACTCCCATCATAGGTAACACATAAACGTCGGACGTCAATACGCTGTGTTGTTTTCCAAACAACTAATTGCCTTGCATCTTGAAATTTGCAGCTGGATCGAAGTAAATAAAACAAAACGTCAATGGGACTGTAAATAGAGATCTATTTTAGAACCAATATATTTATAGTTTATCCGTTTTGAATTGTTTAATTTGGTCTTGCTGATTGACATAAAATGGAAAATATAGTCTCGTGATTATGAATTGCGCATAAAGACAAAGGCTTAATAACACCCGCCAATTAATGTAACCGAGTATTGTCAAGACCAAGGCACAAATCTCGGGATCGTTCCAGAGAGGACGTCAGTGTCCTTGTCTGGCGACGTGATTGCCGCAGGGAGGGAACAAAAGGAATTTTTTATTCGAAGCACGGTCACTAACCGAGTAGCAGAACGCTCCGGTCAGCAACTAACAGGCCCGGTTCCCTGACCTGAGTACGAAAAGTCTCAACAAACTAGTTTTGTATCATCTTGGACAATTTATACCGACATGAACCGATTCTTTGTTACAACAAGTGCTATTTATTGACTCGTGCCTTTCATTAAATGTTATTATCGTTACGAAAGTGAAGTGGTTTGCGACATTGGAGTTATTATCATACATAGTTTATATATAAAGTATTGAGTTATAGCAATGAGGTACATCTCTTACATCAGACAATGATTATTCCCTATATTATGAATGGTTATTTGCTTTTGTATAGCGTAGTTGTTTTTACCTCTACAACTTTGATATCATGGTCTCTAATATAAAATTTTAAGTGTACAATTTGTTTATTAAGAACAAGTGTTAGCTGTGTGGCGTGTGCGTAAGCATGCGTCTATTCTTGACATATCTGAAGTGTGCATTGGTACTACGCAGTTCTAGTATCATAATTCAATATTGATTCAATAATAAGTCAAAGTCTACCTTATAATTGTTACAAATGAATTAGTTGATACTAAGCTAAATATGTCAGTTAAGTAGGTAAATACTGACGCACGTGTCCTTATCACTTATTGTTTTGTTATAAAATAGTCCATTGTCGTGTTTTGTTTCAACCAACTCGCTTAGTTAATTTTAGTTATAAATTACCTTTTGTGCATATTATTATGTATTACAGTTATTTATGATTGCAATTTGCAGTATTAGAGATAAACATGGACAGTAATAATATTTTTGCAAATTTCCCCGAGAAATGGATACATTAAATGAATGGTGTGTTTACATTATGCACAACACTTTTTTTCTGTCTTACTTTTCATGAACCACATATTATGCCAGTCATGATTGACATACGTGACAATGTCGTTAGGTACTAAGACGTCAATTTTCAGTCTTGGTTTTACCTAGATTTTGCTATTTTCCTTCTCATTTCAACTTCACTTCCTCAAGTCGATAGTCGCGTGTTAGGGGTAATTGACGCTATCGATTTGTATTTTTATTGGTGTACCTACTAAGTGATGTTGTTTTTCTAATTCCAAGAATTTATGCTATTTATGACAATGTTTATATACAATATTGTTATCGGTTATGATTCACAGGTATTTTAGTAATCATAATTTCCAATTTTTATCAATTTACTTGTTTGTTGTTATATGGTTGATATTACGTTTACTTACAGTAACCATTATGACTATTGACTTGTACTGGTACTATGATAACAACTTTATTACAATGACTTATATCCAATTTCACAACATTTGGATAGGTTAAGAGAATACTAACCTTTTCATGTATGAAAGTTTCACCAAAAAGTGTTATAGGCTATCAGTGATTGTATCATCAACTGGTGAAGCTGAAATTTAATGTTCGCTTCGTTGCAGGTGGACAGCGGCGGCGGTGGCTCGACCGAAGTGATGGTGTACTCTCTCGGCTGGGGCATGGGCGAGCCGGAGCGGCGAGGCGTGGAGCGCAAACGCACTCAGCCGCCCGCCGCGCACACGCTCTCGCCAGACGACGGCCACGAGGTGGACGTTCTGCCGCTGCACAATCAAGTAAGACATCACACGCTTTACGCTGACAATGACCAGGCCAGGAGAGCGAATTCCCCGCGTTACGCTCTTTCTGGACTCATGATTCACACGGGAGAATCGCAACGAATTCGAAACATCTGGACAAGCCCTTATTGAATCGAAGAAGTTGCGCAATGATGCTACGCAAGTTGGAGTGGCGATGATTAACTGGGGCATCTGAGTAGCAAAAGAAACACTAGATGCTTCTATGCAATTGTGACATTTCCCACGTTATACTGTGCGCCCTTTCGAAGGTGAGCAGAGTTTTGGGACGTGGTGCGCATTCGAATGCTCAGGCAGGACGTATAGGTATAATAATTTAAAGGTTTTCGCATCAATAGACCTATTTGTGTTTATCTTTATAGCAACTTTATTCTGTTTATGGCTTTTTAATGGCCCGATTACACCTTTCTCATATATGTGTTGCTCAATATTAATTATACCTACTAGATATTTTTTTAATTTCACCAATCGATTTCGTTCGAGATGAAATTCGATCTAGTTTGCGTTGCATTACATAAACCGTGTCGTCATTGATAATGTATTAATATTAAGTAAGCAAACCATCAGTGGCACGCAAAGTATCCGATTCCAAATCTAGCGATACTCTATAATCATTTTCCCAAGAGTTTACGTCATTGCTTGTAAGATTTAAATCGATTTATGTTTATACTAGCGACCTGCCCCGGCTTCGCACGGGTGCAATGCTGATACTAAATACACTACAGAAAAACTGTGAACGTTGTATATAAAAACATAGCGGCCCGCTCCGGCTTCGCACGGGTATAAAATAGATAGCCGGGCGGCCGGCCGGTACCGCCGCAAACGCTACGTCCCGCAATTTTTAAATCTGTAATATCTTCGAAAATATTCACTTAAATCATACGGTGTAAAGGGCCATATAGATCTATATTAAATGAACAATGTATTCAAGGTATTTAATTGGTTAAGGATTAATGCTGTATTGGTTAAAATCGCTTCGAAAATAAGCCATTATTTGTCGTAAAAAGTAAATGACAAAAAAAAGTTATTGTGGGTTATCCATAAGAGATAGACATATACCATCGCGGACTTTTCTATAGACCTTTTCAATGTGTACAATACTTAGTACATTATTTTGATAAAACTCGTAGGGTTCAGCCTGCGTTTGCAATGTAAGCGGAAAAAATATAATTTTTTACGACATCACATTAGAAACCTCAAAAATAACAGTACTTCTCCACTATTTAATGGATGTTATTATACATATAAACCTTCCTCTTGAATCACTCTATCTATTAAAAAAAACCGCATCAAAATCCGTTGCGTAGTTTCAAATATTTAAGCGTACAAAGGGACATAGGGACATAGGGACATAGGGACAGGGAAAGCGACTTTGTTTTATACTATGTAGTGATAAAAACGTAATTCTTGTTTCGTATTACTATACAGATAATGTTTGTTGTTTAAATATGTATACCTCAATGATTAATACGCTGACAATATTTGTTTAAATTACTTATAACCTTGTATACGCATAGCTTGCATTGTTGAATTAATACTTTATCACTAAGTAGTAAGCAAGCATGTGCAGAGTCCATTTAAGTTTGTGTCCACACAGTAGCAGCAGTCGTGTATTAAATATGCTTAATTACTCATACACGATGGTGTTGTTATGAATTCTCAATTGGTTTATTTTTCTTCACACTAGGAACAATGTTATAGTCTAAACATTCGTTGATTGCGAGTTGATTGCTTTGTTCTGCTTCTGTTGTATATTCGTCTGTTATGAAATAAGCGTCTGTAATGTAGAATGTTGTTTGCTTCACGTATATGAATTGTAATTTTAATAAAATTGCCACCTTCTATGGGCTCTATTATTTTCTTTGATTAAGAATAGACATGTGAAGTGATGGTGGTATTTTTTTTCTCTTCGAACAATAAAAGATTTGTCATATACTGGTCATTTTAGAATGACTTCAATAGCTTAAGCGAATGTCAAGTAATGTACCTATTTGTAAGTATTGTATATTACATTATGCAGTACCACCTAGGATTGTGTATAATCGCATTCGTCTTATAATCCGCTTACGCGTTTATGACGTACTTAGAACAGTTGTACAGCCATTTTGAAAGTTTTTATACGGTCTCTAGATAAATGCCGTTCGTTAACGTTAATTATAGGAAAATATAAAGCATTTGCGAGCTAATCTTGTATAGCTGTATCAGATTTGCGTTGTTATTCTGTTCCTAGTTCTTTGTTCAATGAGTAATAATGAATAAGTAGTATAGGTAAACCAGAATCTGATGGCAATTAGGGAAATCATAATTTTGAGTGTGCAACCCTAGGGAAAATGGACTGAACGATTTTGATACTGCTTATTTTTTATTTTGTCCTCAATATCATTAGTCATATTACATAAGTGGACAATACTGTACTTAATAATGAATATATCCACTTATTATTATGTAGGTACATACTTACATGTATAATATACATATATTACTTTTATATAGGTAATACATATTATTATTGACACATACCTATATTTGTATATATCATTATGCCATGTGAAAATATGGATGTAATGATAATGCAGATCAAAACTAAATTGCTTATAATTAAAAAAAATAAAAATAAAATAAAACTATGTTTGTTTTCGTAACTATTAACAGATACACACATTATAAAATTGACTTGGACAGCTTGGACTTGACGAATAGCCGTATTGGAAACTCCTGTAATAAGTTTTCATAAAATTATATTGTAATCAACAAACAATATTATAATTACCTACTTATAATATTTTTAATTTAAAGTATCAAAACGGGTAAGTTCAATTTACCAATAAAATCTTCAAAATTGAAAATTGTGATGTGTTTGACCGTTCTTCATCGAACATTTTTCTATACACATTGTAAACAACACCTCTTGCTTGTGATCGCAACGGCTTTTTCGACATTTTCGAAGATTTTTTAGACAAAATCCTAAAAATTATTCATCAACTGCGAAGAAGACAAATAATTTGACAACCCATTTGAAAGTTGTCAAATAAAGTTGCCACATAAAAATCTTTTATTTTTTAAATAAAAATATGCCATCAGATTCTGGTAGACCTATAAGAATTGAAATGTCGGTCTTCTCGAAGCATAGTTGCGGAACGTGGCGGAACGAAATCGATTTTTTTAATTCTTCGTAACGGTGTTTTTCGGAATAATATGAAAAATAAAAGAATTTATTCGTGAATTTCGGTACTTATATTTAATTTGGTTGAAGATTAAAATTAAATAATTTTACCGAATTGGTCATTCAGGATTCAAAATAATTTGATTTTATAGTAGGTACCTTTTTATTTTGTATGAGGTTTCAATATGATTCAAGTGGTTGCTAGGGGATCGTCAGAAATTTACAATATAAAAACGTAGTTGTTAATCTCATTGTTATTTTCATCTATAATTTTAAAGGAATTGTTTTTAGTCAGTCTTTGTGATGAAATATATTCTTTTATTGTTTTATTGTATTTATATTTATACAATCTATGTATTATAATGTGGAAAAATAAACGGAAAACGAGTTTATTTCGATTGCGATAACGCTGTCGTGGTTGTTTCCAGTACCTACGTTCTCGTGTTTTCTTTCCACCTTTACTCCGTAGAGGTGTTTTTCGGTCGCACAGCAGCGGGTCAATGCCGTATCGACGCAGTTATTTCGTATTTTGACCCTCAATTCGTTCCACTGCACATCATTTAAATACTATTTATTCGTCCACTTTATCGATACTACGTTTGTCTCGCTCTACAATTGGATTGGCATTTGGCATTTGGCTCATCTAAAATGAAGTGGCCCTAGAAAATCAATATGCAGTTACATTTGGTACTTTTTTGATATAATGCATTTACCTGCGTTCTATTAATGGGTACCCGACTACCCGGCATGTCTCAGATATGGATCAGGATTTTGGTAATATTCCATACGAAAAAAATTTACTTTCATGATTTGTGGGTTATCAGTAGATATTTTGTTTGTATTACAATAAAACTATCGCGGGTTCTTATCGGGTAAGGTGATGATTATGATAAGAACGCACTGCCAAAAATAACCGAAGCCTGCATAATATCATATCCACGTGTACGTTGTTTGTCAATATTGAGCTCGGATTGTGAGTAACGAGTAATGACACAACGCCACCCGGCAACAATAGGCTCATATGCTACTCATGGGATTTTATGTAACCACGGGCAGGCTATATACAATTGTGTCGTGGTTTAGAAAGTTTCTAGAACTTTACGGATGTGTTCGTAACTTAGTCCTTAATGTACAATATAAAATGCAAAGAATATCGACATTATTGTATTGAGTTGACGTCATTATCATGTGTGCACGATTCCGGCAATTATTGTAGATATTTTAATTAATGTTTCTTTAGCTGTACGTATTTGAATGAATGAATGCTGATATGTAACCTATTTTCAGGTGGGCGGTCACACAAGACTGTTAGTATTAAACGATAGCACCGTGATCAAGCCGCTCAACATCAGGGAGCTGCATTTCTACCAGAACATTCCTGAAGACATCCAGAGCTTCGTACCCAGATACAAAGGTGAGCATTACACCTTTGCTATTGTAAAGTTTCGTTTGCTTTTAAGATTTCGCTGAATGTGTCATAATCATTCATTTGCATCATTTTTTTTATCGATTATTAATATTATTATATCATTCTCTACGTGTTGTTTTTTATTTAGTCCTCTATGTACTGTTTGATGTTATTGCATTTTGGAGCAGTAAGGAAGTTTTTATTCTTTTTCGTGAAACTTAACATGTAATGTTTTATAAATACGTTCAATGTTTACAATGTGTGAACTGAACGGTAATTTCGTTACACGATTACGTCACGGAAAAAAGTATGGTCCGATATGAAAGCGATTAATTTATATTTAATCTTATCGTTCATATCGACGCACTCGAATGTTTGAGGATGCGTTAATTTGCTTACACGGTAGAATTTGTTTGAAAATCAAATTTTATCAACTTTCCTTATTGCTCAATTGATCGTGACCATCATACCAAAATATGAATAAAGTGACAGTGTGATGCCTGAGAGATTCGCAAACCCGCCGACCGCAATCACTAAATATTATTAAGTTTACTTACAATCGACTACATCGTTATTCGAGCACAGTAAATTGTAAACCATAAAGTATAGAATTGGAAAGTTATGCCTTCATCGCGTGCGAAAACGCACGTAGTGTCGCACGCACTTGGCCGTACGTTTTGACTTTCAAAAGCGGATATTATACTTATACCTATTTACTCAAGACCTTTATCTAAGTAAATAAAATAACTTAATAAGTAAATAAATAATACAGATAAATATTATGCTATCTTAAGTCCTGTACGTAAAGATAATTTAGTGCTTAACATAAATACTTTTATGATAAATACTTGGAAAATAATCATTTACTGTTGTGAGTAATGAAATGGTGAAGTATGAAGAGTCGATAAATGCTAGCCATACCTCAGAGGTATAGAGATGAAAGGCGTTGACTGTATTAGGATCGAGCCGAATGCTCGCGGGAGGCGGGTTTGGTCGCAAGAGCGCGAGCGGGAGAGGGCCAGGGTCAGGAACACAATATTAGTTTCCTTGTTGTCGCAAGGGTCGCGGCACTGCGGCGGGCGGAGCGACGCCGGCGGCTCGTCACACAACCGCCCTCTATTAGCGCCCTAGCGGTAATTTTACATTGTGGGTTTGTAAACCTTTACTTAAAGCCTACACACACAACACCCACATCGCAACATCCTACACATCAGCGTACTGAACAATTTTACTGCCACAGTTCAAACACGATACATTACACATTACAGCATAGACACCGAATACAGATACACAAAACAAAAGATATACAAACCCTTTTTAACTTACGTTAACCGTTAAATTTTCACTTTTCATTAAAGTAACGCTGGCAACTTGCACGATGATAGTAAGTAAATAATGTATTATTTTATTGCAAACTATTGGAGGTGTTTAACTCTTGACTGCCATCAACTTTCAACGGAATGGCAGGCTTTCAACTTGCATAGATTTTCCGTATATACCTTATTTTATCTGTTTAGAATTATTTTCATTGAAATATATACCCTATACTCGTATAATCACGCAAAAAAGATAATAATTGATAGCGTTTAGCGAGGCTCGCTTGATAGAGCTCGAGCGAGCAGCAATACTTATGATGAGGCCGTTTGTTGCAGGCGTGATGCAGGCTTCTCACACGGGTGGCACGAAATTGGAAAAGCGGTACTCGCCATGTTTCCGCGACGAGAACGGGCGCAAGCAGTCGCTGGGCGGCAAGCGCAGGCGCGACGACGTGTTCAAGTGCGTATCCGGGCTCGGCCGCGCCCTCGCCGTACTCTCCTCGACACTTGTCATGTGTCCTTTATCATATTTCAGAATGTTTGACGTACGCCGGCCCGCCGGCCCGCCGGCCCGCCGACGTCGCCATTTATTCATACCATCGCAATACTTACGCGAATATCCCCCTAGTGAGCGATGCACTCTAACACTGCGAGCCTCCGATGACTTGCATCGTGGAGTCGTGGTAATGATAATATTTGATTGCAATGTAACAATATAACCATAAGGACTACACTTGTGTTTCAATAATTAGCTCCTTCTTTTCTTTTGTGGCCTGTCGAATGTTCGCGCTAACCGTCCGCTTTCCTATTGCAGATTTAAAGTACACCGTAACGGCAATGCGAGCGAAGTGCTAAAGAGCATTGCGCATATGGACAATTCTAATAAGCAATGTAAGTGTGCCATCTCTATTATACAGAGTACTGAGACCTCATTTAGTATTACAGTAGGTAATACATTTTCATAGACATTACACTACAACGCCATCTAGTTCCTAACGAAGAAAATTTGTACTTAAGACACGTATTTTTATGAAAACGATAACATTAATTTATGAACAAAAGAATTAATGCGATTGTATATCTTGTTAATAAATGCAATATCACGTTACATCAGATAAATGTTAGATAATTATTACAAATAGCATGATTGAGAAACATACAAGTTACATGCAACTTATTTTATATCTTTATTGTGTTTGTAATATATCAGTTTATTTATTAAAAGAAATGGACAATTATTCCTTTTTAAATTTTTACTGTAATGTGTTGATGAAAAATATAGAGACAGTAAAATAATAATTTCACGGCAAAAACGTTAAGTATTTTTTAGTGCATCTGCAGCTACTTTTAATAAAATAAATGTTATTTCTATTACTGTTTAAATAAACGCTCAGAGAGAAAACCTTCCATCTGTGTTTACCTATTATAAAAGATGACTGTAGCAAGATTAAAATAACTCTAGTTCATAACCATTAGCGTCAATTACGTACAAGTAAATACATAATCTTTTATTATTGTTACACGTTATTTCTTTATTAAATATTTTGAAATGCGGTAAATTATGTAATGGAATGAACAACAATATTATGACTCGAGTCTTTTTATTTCTATAGTCATATTTCAGTGTCATAATATACGTAGTCGGTCCCAAAGTTCTGTCATATATGAAAATTATGATTTAAAAAAAAGTACCAATCATTTTTTAATAAATTTTATATCAATTTAAAGTACATTAATCAAGGAATC